>JACBFG010000011.1:763839-791168 GCA_013435955.1 Diaporthe sp. HANT25 | reverse complement strand
CCCCCCCCCCCCCGGGGGTGCCTAAGAAAAGGAGAGTAAAAGGAAAAGCAAATATCCGGACCTGACTGAAATAAGCATTTCTCCGTCCCCAGAGAACCCCACAAGCAGCACAGCCTATTTCAGTAACGGCCAAATGCTCCAGCACTGGAGAGCTCATCATCTTCTGATATCGACTCCTTATGCATACAAACTTTCTCCAATTTCTTCATCCAGTCCCCAAAGACAGCTGCATGCGAGTGTTTGAGGTGCATGCGAAAGTGATCGAGGCGGTAGAAGATCTTCGAGAGGTTGCATTCACGGAATTTGTGCTGCTCCCGAAGGTGGGCAATGCGCTTCTCCCAGTCTTCGTCTGAGGGGTATCGAGAGTACTTTGTTGTGGCTGTCCTGTCAAAGTCGACACCACAGAACCCGCATGTGTCGGCCTGGCCAGGTTGAGACTTTGAGTCGTAGAAGGCTCTGTCGACGTTACTTAACAGGGAGCAGGACCATGATGTGCCGCGGTTGTGTAGTGTGTTGGTATGTCGTTCTGCCTCATTCTTATTCTTGAAACGAATTCCGCAGTAGGCACATTCATATTGCCTCTCGGCCTCGTGGGCGCTGCAGTCATAACATTAGCATGGGCAGAAATCAGCGAATGCTGATCCGACTTCCTCGAGGTGTACGACCTACCCAAGCTCTTCGCGAGTATCGAATTTCTTCGGATTCTTTGGGCAACAATCACAAATGTAGAGCCCCTGAAGTTTTCCAACACCCGAAGTTTCTTTGAGTCTAGCTGCGCGCTGCTTAACACTGTCATGAGAACTCATGGCGCGTGGTATTTCAAATTGCTGCATGTTGTCCGGGATGGTAGATTGAGGGCTGTTGGACATCAACCTCGATGATTGCCCACTGCCTGGCGAGTCCAAACCTAAAGTTCCGTATGCTGCATTGATGGACGAGTACGAATTGACTGAGGAAATAGAGTCTGCCCGGTCCGATACGTCATCCGCAGTTGACAAAAACGGAGGAACGCTATCCGTGCTGCATCTCCTCTCGTCGTTGCAATCTTGCGGCGGCGATGTCGCTCTTCTTTTGTTCACCCCTGCCTTGTAATCTCTTGAGTCCCCCCGATCTTCCAAAGATATAGAATGGGGAGACATTGAACGGAGAATATAATTGACATAATCCGTCCGTTTGCTGAAACGTGGTATCTGGCCCACCCCGGGAATGGACAATGCGGATTGGGGTGCCATGGCCGAAATGTCCTTGAATGAGGCTCCACCCTTGGTCGACACGCGATGTCGTACTCTCTCATCCGCATGCACCTCGAACAAGTTTCTTAGATGATCGAAAGTGCTGAGTGGCATGTCTGGCGTATGGTCATGGCTGCTGAGTTTCATCTCACGTGCAGTCACGACATGCTTAGCCAACTTTTTCTCGAGATCTGATCCCAATAGTAAGGGCCCGAGATCGTCGTCGGAGGTGATCGGATCCCATCCCGCTGATGCAGCATCAAAGATATTGAGGGCCGTATAGCAGTACCGGCTACACAAATTCGGGTCAGCATCATTGACGGAGGCTGAGGAATTGATCTTGCTGTGAACCATAAGAAGAGTCTGGCGAACGGGTGCCTGGATGATAAGGCTGTAGAAAACGGAAAGCCACCATCTCCGATCGCTCTGTAGTGCCTTCTTCCGGAAGAACACTTTTGAGAGTTCTGATGTGTATTGCTGGATATGATGCTGCAAGGTTGCGAAACATTGAAAATGGCACCCCTCTTCTTGGGTCGTACCACAATACCCATGCATCCCATGGTAGAGCAGATCGTGGCTGTGCAGCCTCCAAAGCTCTAGGCAAGCTTGTAAACAAGCGAGCGATGTGATGATGAGTTTGTCCTGTAGCGAGTACTTCAGCCCTGACTAAGTGTCTCAGTTCAGTTGTGATCACTCACCGCATCTCCACTTTCAGCAGCATACCGGCTAGCAGCTCTGAGAACGTCCCTGATATGTGATATTGGCCCCATCTTCAAGTGTGGTATGATGGGACGATTATCAGCCAGCTCCCAAAGTAATCTAATGAAGCATTTGCGGTAGTCAAATTGGTGATGTGTGTAGCTCGGGAATCGCAAGAAATCTAAACACTCGGAGCAGCCAAAGCACGTTCGGCGTTCTGATTGATACGCAGTGAAGGACGCTGTTCGAAAAATATCCCACCCACTGATAGTGCCTTGGCCTTGTCTCAATTGTTTCAGTATGCTCGAGCAGTTGGGATCTTGTTGCAAGTCTTGAGTTTGAAGATGACATCGTCTTGTTGCCGTCGCAAGGCAGTCATTGATACGTGCCTGTAAATCGTGCCAAGGGACTGGGCAATGAGATGATCCGGGAAGACAGAACTTGATCTGCGTCTCAAGCCGCCCTCGTTGGCACCCTATCAGCTGCCATGCACTTTGGCCACCTCTGCGTGGACAGGCTCTGCAAGGTTGGTCCACGTCGCACTTCAACTTAAATGAGCAATGTCTTAAAATTACCAATAGGGTTGTCAGTCTTCATGACTCACCTTCTTCCTCAGAATTTTACATCTCCAGCATGCGCCTTTAGCATGCTTGAGTTCCTCCATTCCCTTTCGAACGAGATCACTCAGCCGCCCTCTCCTCCGAGGGGACGGAGATGGACAAGGAGCAGGGCTTTTGCCTGAGAGCAGAATCTCCGGACGCTGACTGCGACCTCGTCCTGGATACGAAGATTCCCGTACTCTACCGCCCTCGGAAGCCTCATTATCAGATTTCGAGTCGGGGCAGTCCAGAAGCTCAAACTCCGTCAATTCCATGCTGCGCGCTCCCGATCCTGGGTTTCCTTGGTCGGAAATAGAGTGATGTTGGGAGCTTGTACTGGTGGGCTTTGCCTCGACCAACTGGCCATCAAAGCCCTGAAAGTCATAGTCTTCGGTGAAATTTCCATTGGAGATGCTGCCGAAGTTCCCGTCGACCCAGATATCAGCATCCAACAAAGTCCAGTCTACCAGGTCGAGCCAGGATGAGGATGAGTTCTGTTCAGCTTCCAGTTGACTTGGCCCGAGCCTTGTGTCACAGCATTCTGAGGAATTTGCATTGCGGGAGTCCATGGCTACTGATATGTGGTCCAGGAAACAGTATTGACCCTTTTGATCGCGTTCCCTGCTGGAAGGGTGGGATAGAGTTGAGCGCAAGCCCCGACAGCGCGGGCGAGACCAGCGCGGGCGAGACAAGATACTTTGTTCAAAACGACCTGTCTGTTTACGTTATGAGCAGTCTAACAAGACCCATGATCTTTCTGTTGTAACCCTGATGATTGAGAGGATGTATCAGGCTTGTGGATGAATAGACGGAGGACAAGAGGTTGAAGCATCCAGCGCGGATGATCTCTGTAGTCGTCAGATTTGCCTAGCCAATGGGATCGACAATCGGGCTCCCTGCATGAGGACCGCCTCAACCCCTGCTGGACGCAGAGAGGCGGTCCACACAAAGGCGGTCCTCGGGCGACCTGCAGTCAGCCCAGGCAAGCTTCGGAAAGTCGTGTGCAACAACTCTGGTTGGTCAATTGCGAGGTCCTAAAACAAGCCACCGCAGTGTGGAACTTGACGGCAGATATAATAAGGTACCTACTGAACCGCCAGATGGACCGCCAGATGGACCGCCAGATGGGACCGCCAGGCAAGAAACGCTTTCAGGGTTGACCATATCATGGCTATCGCCAATATAATACCTGAAGTGATAGGCATGCCCGAAATCCGTGTACATGTCTACATGATCCTTCACACAAGCATGACTGATGAGACTCTTCAGTTGATGCGAACATGACTCCACATACTCACGCTGCCCAAGAGCTTTACGAATTGACACAGTCTGAAAATGGCTGGTCCTTCTTTCAAGATCAGTTCCCGATGAGCCCATTCAACTTCGACAGTCATCTCTCAGACTTCCAGGCCGCAGACGCTACTTGCTTTAAAAGCGCCTCCCCCTTTGAGGCATCATCACCCCTAGACTTCATCCCACACGACACGTCTTTGCAATTCGCTGATCCTGAACTTTTTCGGATTATCCCAGAACTCTGGACGTACCGCTGATGTTGCCAGTCCAGCTCTTGGAGAGTTCAATGGCATTGGAGGTGGGGTCAACGAGAGGCAGCCGGTACTCAACAATCCCAGCGTATCAAGCCCTCTGCAGAATGCATTTTCTTCAGTGCAGGGAATAGATAGCGTCGCACAAGTCGGGGTGACGATTTGTTCATTGTTAGCAGACTACTTAAAGCTACTGAGCGGCCTGAACACTACAACATCAAACACAACGCTACTTCAAGCTGGGAACGATGCTGTTTCGGCGCCTGATCCCAATGATTCCAGCCGTACTCTCATCGACCCTCAAGGCCGCCAGGTCAACCACCAATCTAGTAAGGCGCAAAGAGTGGTAAAGAGTGGCAAAAAGCATGGAAAGAATAGAGGACTGAGGTAAGATACATGTCAGACCCGGATAGAAATGGAAGTGCATGCTGAAAATGCTGGACAGATCTCACAAGGGACACCAGAAAGACTTCAAATGTTTCTACCCTGGATGCACAACAGAACCGCTGTCTTCGAGACGTAACCTGCTGAGGCACCAAGAGAATGTCCATTCGACTCCTGAAGTCCTAGCTTGTGGTGCTGTTCAGAAATACCGTCGTGACAATTTCGTTCGACATCGCCGAAAGTGTCAGAAATGCCAGGAAAGTAGTTCATGAGCTTGTTAGAGGAGTAGCGACTGGTCGAGACGATGTGAGGAGCATGAAGGTACTTAGAACTTGCAGTGAGAGATTAAGATAGGCGCATACTCAGTTTAAATTCCATCTATAGCTCTGTACATGTATCCACACACAACCAAACATCCTCGCAGAATGGATGAAAGCCATCATTGTTTTCTCACACAGGACTTGAGCAACTGAAGCTCGTGGCGACCCCCGATTCGAAGGCACCTATCAGCTGGAGGATAGACGAGTAGCACCCCAAGCCACATGCTGCAAGAGTGCCCAAAAGATAGATGAGGTTCCAAGCGTGGAAGAAAGGTCGCTTCATGAACCCGCGCGCGAGCCGCTTCCACCCCTGGTCGATGCGGCTGTATGTCCGAGATGCCTCGTCGAAGACCTCAGAGTCCCTGACGATAGCATCCTCACGGATGAAGTAGCCCAAGGCGCCCCAGGCAGGCAGGATATACGTGAAGCCCAGCCCAAACAATGCACCCACCAGGCCTGAGATAGACGCAAGTTGTGGGATAGCCGCAGCCAGGACGAAGCCGATGCTCCAGTAGATTGGGATCAGGCACGCCCACCAGATCTTTCCCATTGATGATGTGAGTGGCGGGAACTTCAACGGCTCCAGCACTTCCACGTAGGCAATCTTCAGTCCGACGTTGGAGTAGAGTCCAGTGGCAATCAGACCAGCCACCATACCCAGCACGTTTAGACATGTTTGCCATCCGTACACCGATATTCCCTGCGCGATGGGGATGAAAGTGAACTGCCCATGGAAGTGGTAGACAACCATGCCAAAGACCACGTAGACAGACGTCAAGAACGCCTGCGCGCAGATCATCCCCTTCCAGAAGTCCATCGGGTGTCGCATCTCCGCCATAAAAGCCGGGAAGAGCATGGCACCGCCATAGGCAAAGACGGCCTGCATAGCCCCGTTGACAGAGGCGACGAACCCGGAGCCGCCGGTGGCAAGGCCGTTGGGAGGCGTGCCAGCGAACGTCCGGATTGGCCCCGGGATGCCAAAATCCGGACCGAAAGACGCGGCCAGCGCCGCGAAGTTGGGCGGGTAGTGCGCCACCAGGCCCATGACGATGAACATGCTTAGCAGGTTGATCCAGACGGAGAAGTTGGCCAGCCATGAGAAGCGCTGCATCGTTCGGATCTGGCCGATGACCATCCCTGCGAGGGTAAAGACGAGAACACACACGATGAAGCAGAGCCCCGGGCCGGTGCCGTTGATCTGAGAGATTTGAGAGATCGCTTGGCTGTTGAGAAGGATTAAGAACGCGATGATAACCAGAAGCTGGATGGCCTGGGCGACGTGGACGAAGTAGCCTGACCAGGTGCCGAAGCACCGGAAGAAGAGGTCGGCATAGTTACGGATCGGGTAGCGGTCGGAGTCGAGGCCAAGGAACATCTTCCACAGGATCCACCCGGAACTGTTCTCTCCGTCAGCAAAATGGGACAGCAAAAAGGACATTTGAGACTCACTATGCGGAGAGCAGCCCAAATACCGCGTACAGAGCGAACCCGGGACCATATCCCGTCTGAGCGAAGGCCCACCTAGGACGATTATCAGTGGCTAATTCAGTCTTCTTCAAGGGCGTGGTCTGTACTCACGGGGTGTTGGATGGCCCCAGAATATCTGTGGTGATAAGGTAGAAGACGCTGCCCCAGCCCGCTGTGCGAAGCGCCCTGTTGGCGGTGTGCAGCTCCGGGCTGTCCACAGGTGAGGGTGGCGACCCCGGAGTGGGAGATGTTGCATGAATGTTCTTTTCATCAGTTGATTGAGTCGGCCCGGTGGCCTGTCGATCAGGCTTTTCCTCGCGCTTTTTGCGTTCCTTTGGGGACACTCGAAAACGGTCCATCAACAGTGACTTTATTGTCGATGGGCCCCGTGCGTTTCTGTATGCCTCATTGGCAATCCTCTCCTCCGCGCGTGTAATGGATGCATAGTGCAGATACTCCTCGAAACTAACTTTCAGCTGAAGTTGCTTTCCAGCGGAGAGATAGGTATGTGCTGTGTTTGAGATGGTCGCGGGGGCCTCAGTGCCCTTGACATTCAAGGGTCCTCCTATGGTTGGAGTTGCCATGGTTACTTGACAATGACAATATAGTTCATTTCTATACGAAGATAGATTACAAAAGGAAGAAGGTGATGTCCCGCTTAAATATACTGAAGAATTCGTAAAGTACTTATCAGATCATCACTTCACTCGCGAATTATTCCGTGGGCGAACGCCACCTAGGTAAATACACTAATGATACTGGCTGCATTAGCAAGTGATGAAAGCAATGCGATAGGGTTCCTCGCACTCTCGGAGAGTCCATGCATCTGCAGTGCTACCCAAACCATGCACATCACATATCCCTGAGCGGGCTAACTCTTGGCAGTAAGCTGACCAAGATGGCCAGTTGAAGTCTAGATATCATCCTGGAACGGCCCGGGATGGTTCATCAGGTTTAGCATCTTACGTTGTACAGGGGGCAAGTAGTGGCCACGCATCTCCACACCCTGTGGCATTGTGCTAGTCCACCTCATTTCCTAGGGAGCGTATTCCGTCCGTCCATGAAGATTGTGAACCATAAACGACCATGTTTGAGCGCTCCAGACGCCGAACGACAGACAAAAATATACAGCTTCACTCACTCTAACAGCACCTAGCCTAGGGTATGCAGGCGCGTGTCGCGCCGCTAGTCTCACTGACCTTCCTCTTCACCTCGACCCCCAGGCTCTGCAGCGCGCGTATCAGCGGCACGAAGTCCTTCTCACCGCGCATCGCGAGGACCATGACGTCGGCAAGCCGCTCGACCAGCGCGACGTCGTCGAGGCGCTCGCGCACGTCCGGGGCGCGCAGGATGCTGTTGAGCAGGCAGGCGAGGGCCACGTAGAGGCGGTAGATGCCAAAGAGCAGGCACATGGTCTCCGGGGACGGGTTCTGGACGAGGAGCCCGTGCACGATGGTGAGCAGGTTGCGCGAGGCGTCGACGGCGAGGGGGGAGTCCGGCACGTCGGCGTCGCTCAGTACGGGCCGCGGCGAGTCGGATTGCAGCACTGAGAGCTTGCGCAGCATGAAGATGATGTAGGTGTATCCTGACATGGCCACGTCACACGCCATCCATGCCTCGGCATGGTTGCCGCCGGCCACTGTTTTGCGCACCAGTTCGTCCTGCGTAAACCAGTTAGCGTTCGTGCTCCTGCTGTAACGACGGCATATTGAAGGGATTGGTGTCGCTTGCCAATTGCCACTCCTCGAAGGCCTGGTTGATTTCTTGGCAGAGCTCTTCTGTTTTTGGCCGCATCTCCTCCTCGTTGCAGTTCGGGTTCTCGAGTTCCTGGAAGAAGCGAGAGAGGATGAAAGTCATACGCGAGTTGACCAGAAATGTTATGGTTGGAACAGCGTTGATGTCGGGCTGCTCCGCGTTCGTCGACAACCATGGCAAATTGACATTCCACGAGTTGAGGTCAGAGGTGATTGATGGCGGCTTGTTGAACAGAAGTCTGAAGAAGAAGTCGATCTGAATCAACTCCCAAAATCCCTTTCGGTCGAGGTCTAGTTTTGTTTCGTCGAGGGGGGACAGGTTCATATCGGTGTGGGTGCGGGCGTCGAGGTTGTGTAAGTTGAGCTTTTGGGCATATTCGGTGGCGTACGTGTACAGACGCCAACTCAGCTCCTCATCCAGGCATTCGGCGGCGCAGCGACACTAAGATCACGATAAGTAATTCTGAAGGGCTGATCCTAACAGCTTTGACTTGAGGGCGTACCATGAAGGTGGCGGCAATAAAGTCTGTCGTCGTCCCCGTCGCCTCTCGTTGCCAGAGTGGGAGTGAGCGAAGGCAACACAGGTAGAGCATGCGTAGATACTGCAAATTGTCGGGGCTTCCCTCGAGCGTCGCACTAAGGGCACAGCCATGGTAGAGGATGCTGTAGTAGACGACGAGGATCGCAGGGTCTAGGTGAACGTGTGGCAGGTCCAGGAGGTCGGGGATCAGTTCGATCAATTTCCGGTTCACAAGGCTATTGAACATTTCTGTGTGCATATGCGTGAAATAGTCTGACAGTGATGTGAGTGAGATGCCCTTGAACTGATTTTGACGGGGACATCATCGAGGAACGCATACATGTCATGTAAGTAACTTACTCTGGATCCATTGCTTGCAGAATTCCGGGGGGATTCTGACATCTTCGGTGATAGTGGCGGCGGCAATGGTCTGCAGCCTGAGTCGTTGCACTTGATCAACGGCATCCTTCAGGACAGCAGCTGTGTCAAGCTCAAAAGCGGCACTGGGGGTAGTCAACGACGTCCAAGGAGATGCCACATGCCCACCCGCGACGCTAGAAGGAGCAGGGGACGACACATTGGACGGTGCGCCATAGGAGGTTGATGTATGTCGGCGCGGAGGCGGGCTCCCAACGGCGTCGGCATCTGCAGGAGGGACATCCAGAGCGACAGTGCTCTTCCTCGCCTTGGTAAGCGTGGTACAGTGGTCCTCGACACGCTGCAAGCGCTCAAGGACGATAGAAAGTGCGTCATCCGTCGTCCTGGGAATGCCAAGGGCGGAGATTCAGCCAACAAGCTCTTCATATCTCACAAACCATCTAAGTGGAGGGGCGGAGTCCCTTACGAAAGACGGTCCGTCAAGGTACGAGCCTTTTTCCTCTTGGCCCGTTGAGGGTAGACGCATTCTCTGCCGTGCGACTTGCATCTATCGCATGTGGGCATCACACGGTTACACCGAACCTGCTGGCATTTAATATTTGGTGATTCATATTGAGCCAATGCACATCTTGACGGACCTTCCTATTTTTGCATCTTTGGCACTGCACAGACGTAAATGTGAACAGTCAGCCTTGAGCCATTAATGTCACTCAGCCCCAGTCGTCGTAAGAGACAGCGGGGCGGACAATGGGTTCTTTCCGCTACGCACCGAGAGCATATTCAAGTGTGTTGACTGATCCACCATGGCTGTCAGGAGGCTCGGTGAGCGGACAATCGGACTGGTAAGAGGGAGTGGGGAGAAATACAAGAACAATTAGGGTAGGGGGACTGCGCAGACAAATACACAGGGCCAAGGCCCGGAAACAACATTTGAACCCACCGGGGACGATATGGTTTTGGCTCACGTCTTGGCAGGGAGTGCTTGTCAAAGGCACATCCGCCCGGACGCGCATTACGGAGGCCGCGGCCAAATCAACTGGGGCTCCCGAGGGCCACGAGCGCCCACTGGAGCCGCAAAGAACAGATCGGCATGTTCCGCTCTAGGGCTGCCCATGTCCCTGCGTTGGCAGAATCTTGGCAAAGTCCGAACAGAGCTCGTAGGGCTGAATCGATGCGGACATTCGGACTCTCACCAACCGAATATGCGCCAATCGACAACCAAGTCTGGACGGATGATGTTGTGCAGCCTAGAAGTAGGACATTCAATTTTCATATGCAGTCATGTCTATTATTTATGGCAGTCGTCCAGGAGATGGAAGATCTTTCTCCTCTTTTTCTTATCCAGCCGAGTGGTTTCAACTCATAATTGTGCTACATAATTAATTACACTGGACTTTTTCTGATGACTTTTTTTCTTTAATCCGCAACCTATCACATAGACGAGTTCGACATTAGAATCTGTTGTTTCTGGTGTGACTGGCATCTCGAGTCAAACAAACGATATGCGATCCGACAGTGACACGGAGACGGACAGTGCAGTCATGCCTCCTCCCGCGACTGGCGAGAATGAATTCGAACCTTCGGCCTCGGGATCCATCTCAGTTGAAACGATTACGGAGAAGGAATGGTCGAAGCAGAATGACACATCTAGCCAGGAAGAGCGGATGAACGATGACGTCCTGCAGCTCGCCCGTCGATACACCACGCAACAGTCCTACGGCCCTCCTGGTGCTCTGTTTCCTGTTCCTGCCGAAGGCCCCCTGAATCCGGCGAGTCCCTCGTTCAACGCCCGAAAATGGGCAAAAGCCTTCTACGATATCCGCACAGATACCTCGGAGGGTAACCCACCCAAGACAACCGGCATCGCTTTCAAAAACTTAAACGTCTTCGGTTTTGGCACGTCCACAGACTATCAGAAAAGCGTGGGCAACATCTTCCTCGAGGCGATTACCATCGCAAAGAAGCTCATGGGGGCGAAGGAGCAACGGATAGACATCCTGCATGACCTTGAAGGTGTTGTCAACAGCGGCGAGATGCTCGCCGTCCTCGGCCCTCCCGGATCAGGATGCTCGACTCTCCTGAAAACCATTGCCGGAGACACACACGGGTTTCACGTCAGTAAAGAGGCCTCTATTAACTATCAAGGAATTCATCCCAAGGATATGCGCACCGCTTTCCGAGGTGAGGCTATTTACACAGCAGAAGTGGACGACCATTTCCCGCATCTGACCGTAGGCGACACCCTCTACTTTGCCGCTCGGGCTCGATGCCCAAAGAAGATTCCTGCAGGCGTCTCCAGAAGGGAATATGCCGAACACCTTCGCGATGTGACAATGGCCATGTTCGGTATTTCTCACACGAAAAACACACGCGTGGGCGACGATTTCGTCCGCGGTGTCAGCGGCGGCGAAAGGAAGAGAGTTACTATTGCCGAGGCCGCGTTGAGCTACTCTCCTCTGCAGTGCTGGGACAACAGCACCCGCGGTCTTGACAGCGCCAACGCCCTCGAATTCTGCCGGACTTTGAGGACGCAGGCTGATACCATGGGCTGCACCTCCTGTGTTGCCATCTACCAGGCCTCGCAAGACGCCTATGATGTGAGTATCAACCGGGTCGAATTGACCCAGGAGCGGGCTAACATGTGTGACAAAGGTCTTCGACAAGGTCATTGTCCTGTACGAGGGCCACCAGATCTTTTTCGGCAAGACAAGCGAGGCGCGAGCCTACTTCGAGAACCTCGGCTTCGTGTGCCCGAAGCAGCAGACCACAGCCGATTTCCTGACTTCGATGACAAGCCACCAGGAGCGCATTTCCCGGCCTGGCTGGGAGGGCAAGACACCACGGACCCCAGAAGAATTTGCGCGAGCATGGAAGGCCAGCGAGCATCGCGCGCGCCTCATGGTCGAGATCGAGGACTATCTCCAGCGCCACCCTTTCGGCGGCGAGCACCACCAGCGCTTCCTTGAGTCGCGCAGGATCGACCAGTCAAAATCCCAGCGCGCCAAGTCGCCTTTTACTCTTTCCTTCACGGAGCAGATGAACTTGACTCTGTGGCGCAGCTGGGTCATGCTCAAGGGCGACCCGAGTATCCCGCTGACGATGCTTGTCAGCAATGTCTTTGAGGCCTTGATTGTTAGCAGTCTATTCTACAACCTCCCGGCCGACACGTCTAGCTTCTTCCGCCGCGCCATCTTGCTCTTCTTTACCGTCATCATCAATGCCTTTGGTAGCATCCTCGAGATCATGACGCTATATGCGAAGCGCAGGATCGTCGATAAGCACTCTCGCTACGCTCTGTACCATCCTGCTGCGGAAGCCCTGTCGGCGATGATCGTGGACATGCCCTACAAGATCGTCAACGCTATTCTCATGAACACCATCTTGTACTTTATGGGAAACCTCCGCAGAGAACCCGGGGCATTTTTCTTTTTCCTGCTCATCTCATTTACGATGACGCAGACTATGTCGATGATGTTCCGGCTGATCGGCTCCGTCACGAAATCTGTCGCCCAAGCATTGGCCCCAGCGTCTATTATCCTTCTCCTCATCGCACTGTACACCGGCTTTGCGATCCCGACGCAGTACATGCAAGGTTGGCTCGGCTGGGTCCGTTGGCTCAATCCCGTTTTCTACGGACTCGAGAGCGTCATGCTAAACGAATTCGTTGGCCGAGACTTTTCTTGCTCAACCTTTGTTCCAATGGGTCCAGGCTACGGTTCCGTGGCGCCGAGCGAACGTGTCTGCTCCTCTGCCGGGTCCGTCCCGGGACAGGACTTCGTCAGCGGTACAACGTATCTCCGCATCGCGTATGGCTTCATCAACGCGCACCGGTGGCGGAACTTTGGCGTCCTCATTGCCTACATGATCCTCTTCATGGGACTGCACCTGATCGCCGCCGAGTATATCGCTGGCGAGCGTTCCAAGGGCGAGGTACTGGTCTTCAGTCGTAAAGCTATGGGCAAGCTCCTCAAGCGGGGCCCCGTCGATGTCGAGACCGGTGCGACGGGCAGCGCCCAGCTGAGTGGTGGCGATGACTCGGACGGGGTGACTGGCATTCACAAGCAGACGTCGGTTTTCCACTGGAAGGACGTCTGCTATGACATCAAGATCAAAGGAGAGCCTCGACGTATTCTCGACCACGTCGACGGCTGGGTGAAGCCGGGGACTTTGACTGCTTTGATGGTAAGTATTTCCCGACGACTGCGGTCTCTTTTTGAATGAAAAGTTTGTCTAACGATTGTTGACAGGGCGTCTCTGGTGCCGGGAAGACCACGCTTCTTGACGTCCTAGCCACCCGAGTCACGATGGGCGTCATCTCTGGCGACATGCTCGTGAACGGTCAACCAAGGGATTCGTCCTTCCAACGAAAAACGGGATACGTTACGCAGCAAGACCTCCACCTTCACACTTCGACTGTCCGAGAAGCCCTCAACTTCTCCGCTCTCCTCAGACAACCGAACACCTATTCGAGAAAAGAAAAGCTTGAATATGTGGATACTGTGATTAGCCTTCTGGGCATGGAGGAGTACTCTGACGCCGTCATTGGTGTTCCTGGGGAGGGCCTTAATGTTGAGCAGCGCAAGCGGCTAACAATTGGTGTTGAGCTTGCCGCTCGCCCTCAACTTCTATTATTCCTCGATGAGCCCACATCGGGTCTAGACAGCCAGACCTCGTGGTCTATTTGCAACCTTATGGAGAAGTTGACCAAGAGCGGCCAGGCGATTTTGTGTACAATCCACCAGCCCTCAGCCATGCTATTCCAGCGCTTCGACCGCCTCCTCCTGCTTGCAAGAGGGGGGCGCACCGTGTACTTTGGTGAGATCGGCAAGAATTCGCAGACTTTAGTTGACTACTTCGTCCGCAATGGCGGTCCGGAATGCCCCACGGGCGCGAACCCGGCAGAATACATGTTGGAAGTCATCGGCGCGGCGCCCGGCGCCAAGACAGATATTGACTGGCCCGCAGTCTGGCGCCAGACGCCCGAATACCAGGCTGTCCAGGACGAGCTGGCCCGCCTGAGCGCCGGCGGTGGAGGACAGCAGTCGCATGGCCCATCGAGGAGCGAGGATCCGTCCAGTTATAACGAGTTCGCCGCTGGTTTCGGCACCCAGGTCTTCGAGGTGACGAAGCGTGTCTTCCAGCAATACTGGAGGAGCCCCTCGTACATCTACTCGAAGGGAGTCTTGTCATTCGGCGCCGTGAGTGCCCTCTCTTTTCCTCAAACCACACATGATTAGAGAAAGCGAGACTAATTGAATCACAGGCCCTCTTTATCGGTCTCTCCTTTCTGAACGCCGAGAACACGCAGCGTGGCCTGCAGAACCAAATGTTCGGCGTTTTCATCTTCCTCACCGTCTTCAGCCAGGTCGTGGAGCAGATCATGCCCGTCTTCGTGTTGCAGCGTACCATGTACGAGGCTCGCGAACGGCCGGCGAAATCGTACTCGTGGATGGCATTCCTCTTTGCCAATATCCTTGTGGAGATGGCTTGGAATTCTGTAGGACTCCCCGTGGTTGATTTAAAATGTGTGTGTGACTTGTACTGACAGTAAGTACAGCTTGCCTCCGTACTTTGTTTCGTCTGCTGGTACTTCCCGATCGGTCTCTACCGCAACGCCTATCCTACCGACTCCGTGGACTCTCGCGGCATCACTATGTTCCTGATCGTCTGGGTCTTCTTTATTTTTGCTGGATCTTTTGCGCACATGATGATCGCGGGCTTGCCTGACGCTGAAGTCGCCGGCGGAGTCGTCAACCTCCTTGTCATTATGATGTTCTGCTTCTGCGGGTAAGTCTGACCAGTCACCAAACACCAAGCATAGAGCTCCGATTAACATCTACCAACAGCGTCCTCGCAGGCCCCAAGGACCTCCCCGGCTTCTGGATATTTATGTACCGGGTGAACCCATTCACGTACGTTGTCGAGGGCTTCCTCGGCACCTCACTGGCCAACGCACCGGTGCACTGCGCCGCCAACGAGTTTGTGACTTTCTCCGCGCCCGCGGGGCGCACTTGCGGAGAGTACATGGCCAACTACATCGCGACTGCGGGCGGCTACCTCCAAAACCCTGACGCCGGCAACGGCACAGATTGTAGTTACTGCGCTATGGCCGATACGAATACCTTCCTCAAGGGCATCAACGTCGACTTTGACAACCGCTGGCGCAACTTTGGTCTGCTGTGGGTGTACTGTATCTTCAATATCGCCGTCGCGGCGGGCATTTACTGGCTTGTGCGCATGCCCAAGAATAGGAACAAGGTGAAGAAGGAGTAGTTGGGGGGCTAAATATTGAATTGCTCGGTGTTTCCGGTGCCTAAAACTGGAAGGTGTGTCGCTAGTGCTAATGGACGAGGGAAAAGTTGGGTTTCTTTGTCAGGGAACAGACGGCAGGCAAGATCTAGAAGAATATGGAGGCTCGGGTCGAGATTACACACTGCACATATTATTGGATTTTTCAGATAGAGTACACCACTGGGTTCCGGGATCTGGCACACTCCCTGGTAGGAGGGATAGAGTTGGCGTTCAACTTGGCTTCATACATTATTCATGTACTATTTGGTTGTGAAAGAATTCACAGATTGTCCAATATTTTGGATCTTATTTGAAGGAGCTGAATTGCGTTGTCCCAAATATCTGTGGCCTTTTCTGTGGTAAATAGCGTTAGGATCCCCAATGTCATGCCTCATAGTTGCACTACACATTGTGCCCTATCCAGTGGAAGAGGGCATGAAAATGCAGAATTCATTCGTGTATATGGTTTATCACAAGCAATGGAAGACTATCGCTCATGCCAGCAGTCCCCGCCAAAGGCTTGGTGACGGGCCAGCGGCGGAATCATGCAGACACAGGTGCCCAACAAATGTCAGAACGTCCGTAGACAGTTTATACGCTTTTCACATCACCTTGCAAGGCTCGGATGTACTGCAACTTAGGCTACTCGTAAAGATCCAGAACTTCGTGTGAAGGGAGCTCAATATCGTCGATCGTACTTGTGTGTGCTGGCATAATCACTTTTGCGGTGGTGACCAACTGTAAACTTACGTATGGAGAGTATCCGGCCCCTAAAAAGTACTACCGCGAAAGTTCAATGAGTGAATCTTAAGAAAGAAATTGGGAAGTGGATTTTGAGGAGTCTTCTGTGTTGCTTGTTGACAGCCTCTTCGCGCTGGAAGGCTACAATGGGAGCACTCTAATGCAGGCATCATAGAAAAGTCTTGTTTTAAGTGGGTAAAGTAAAGTGCCCATGCTGAAGGTATTCCTAAGCCCCGTGGCCGAAATTCATGCTACTTGGCGCAGTTTCTCACTACGTAACTCCGTGTTCTCTCGGTCGGCGGAATATGCCAAGAACCGCGAGCCAAGAGTGTCTTTCAGTCCGAGCTGCGACATAGGCATAAAAAGATCCCTAATTCTAAATTCAGTCTATTTTCTAAGTTTCAATATCATCATACCCAATCATCAGCTCTTGAATCATCTTCTAACAACGACATGGGTCTCAAAATCATCATTGCCGGTGGCAGCGTCACTGGCCTCTCTCTTGCCAACATGCTCGAAAAATTCGACATTGACTACACTATCCTCGAAGCGTACCCGCAGATTGCACCCCAAATCGGAGCTAGCATTGGCCTGCTTGCCAATGGCCTGCGCATCTTGGACCAACTAGGCTGTTACGAGCGCCTCCGTGAGGCCGCTGGCAACTCCTACCACAAAGCGTTTTTCCGCAACGACAAGGGGAACGTTCTGGCTTCAACAAAAGGTGCAACCGTCTCAGAGAGAATGGAGAAACAGTAGGCATACAATTCCAAGTCCAATCATCTGGAGCCTGTTTTTTTCTTTCGCTGACTGGAAAAGCACCGGATACCAATCCCTATGGCTGGACAGGCAGATGTTGCTTCAGATTCTGTACGACAACCTGAAGCATAAGGACAGAGTTCTCACCAACAAGCGTGTTGTTCAGGTGGACATGAACCACACTGGAGTGTCTGTGACAACGGAAGACGGATCGACTTATAGCGGTGACATTTTGATCGGTGGCGACGGAGTTCATAGCAAGGTGCGACAAGAGATGTGGCGCATCGCCAGCGCCTCCTCTCCAGACGCGTTCCCACGAGAAGAGAGATCAAGTAAGTGCAAAACAACCATATCAGTGTTATATAACAAATAGGGTTGCAATAGGGACCATAGCTAAAATGTTTACCCTCAGTCGTGCAATCAAGCATGAAGTGCATCTTCGGAATCTCCAAACGCCCAGTGAACTTCCCAACTGGTGCTACTCAACAATCCTGCTTGTTCCGTGGCCATATATACCTGGTTCTGTCCGCGCCGGGCGGAAGGGTGTACTGGTTCCTATTCCACGAATTAGGAGAGACGAAGCATGGCGAGAAAATCCCAAGGTTTTCGAAGGAAGATGAGTCACTCCTCGCAGCATACTACCGCAACGACAAGATCACCGAAACCATGACGTTTGGTGAGCTTTACGATAATCGAATCAAGTCTACCCTAGTGCCGTTAGAAGAGCATGTGTTTAGGAGATGGCATTTCCAGCGGATCCTCATCATTGGCGATGCAGCCACCAAGGTACTGTATATATATTTACAATCTATGTCTATCCATGTCTATTTGAAATACTCATCATGAGTTCTAGGTCCATCCAATTGCCGCTCAGGGCGGAAACGGGGCAATTGAGGCAGCAGCAAACCTCGTCAACGCCCTGACACGCGGCACAATCCCAACCTCCCCCACCTCACAATTCGAGTATATTGAAAATGCTCTTAGCGAAGTCTGTGCCGTTCGGTACGACAGAGCCCTGAGTATGATGAAGAAAGGCCGCCGCGATGGTTCATTCCTCTGCCAGCAGCCACCCTTTTCTGGTTTCCTCATCCACTACTTGTTACCCTTACTTGGGGATGATATTTTGTTTAAAGAGCTCTTGAAGCAGTCTCTTGCTGGTCCACGAATTGAAAAGCTTCCTGTACCGGACAGACCGCATGCAACACCATACAATGATGAGCTGATTGGGCCGACCGAGGAGTCTTCCTGGGTTGCTTGGACGGCTGGGCTCCTTGGGGTCGCGTCAGTTGGCATGCTGGTGCATTTCGCAATAGGTGGGGGCCAGTTGGCGTGGATGTTCAAAGGCATGAGAAGAAGACTGGTTTCTTTCTGAGTTTGATCCCACAGATTCTTTTGTGGCCTTTTCATATTTGCGGGCATAATAGCGGATTTTGTCTGAAATAAATTCAACCACACTCATCAATGTGACAAATTTGGGCTTTTCTATCAGTGGTGGGAGGAAGACAAGGAGACACTCACCTCCTCCAATCTCATGAATGGAATTAGTTTCGAAGCTTTGACGCATAGCCCGATAGAACACTAGAAAGATTTTCAAGGCGAGATTACGTTTAGCATCAGCTTGAATTTATTCAGTTCACCTTGAGGAACAAGGGCAAGCAGGGTGCCTGTTGAGTTACTACAACCCCCTAAGCAAAATGACATTGATGATGATGAAGAAGCTAATGACAGTAACGGATGAATGTGAATGCTATTACAGTATTATTGTAGGCTCTATTTTACAAATTTTCGGTGCGAAGGGGTATTGTGACGCCTGTAGACCGCATAGTCGGGAAAAGACCTGTATTGGTGTTCGCCAAAACGCAACCGGCGCACAGTACCAAAACTCGTTGACTTTGTCGCCAGCCGCTGCAGAAACTGCATTCGCTTTTGCCACTCATCGTCATTGTGCCGTTTCGCTGCGAAGGAGGACCCTGCTGGTTCTTGCAGAAGAGATTACTGGTGCAGCTTATGACCACCTCGGCCGGCGTGGCGATGTAGAGGTATCCGATGTAGATACACACCATGTGCTCGGCGTCTCTTTCTCACAAAATCGAGTCCGTACCAGTGTTCCAGATAATCATCCGAAGAATGTTCATCTCAGACTCTCTAGGGCAAGGTTTCTAGAAGAAGGATTGGCGCCACTCTCCGCCAGCTCGAAGCCTCAGGTCGAGGCTTCCATTGTTCCCGTAGAGAACACGGAAGTGATCGTTCGTAATCTCATTGTCGTCGGATTCCCCGCAAACTTTCGGCTCCATCCACAAGAGCAGCAATAATTTCACGAGTGGATGATAGCACTGTTCTCAGTTTAGTCCTGGTCGCCAGAACTGAAAGAGCAGGGTCTTGCGAACCTTCACGGATCTGTGCCAGCTTCCGTCTACATTATAGCCCAATGTTTGGCGCCGGATCCGCCGGATCCTCTCAGGACCCATGGACAGGCTTGCGTAGGCGCTACGGCTTTCAATCTGGTGCCAGTTACGTTCGTTATAAGCACCCGCCCGTGATAGACACGGAGAAATCGACTTGAATATTGGTGATGGTGTTGCTGCATTCTCGGTGTTCCATGCCTGGACGTGCTGGCACGCGCTGTGTCCGACAAAGACATGGAGGCTTCGCAGTCGCTGGTGTTATGGCTCGATTATATCGTGGTGCGCATGAGGTGGTATTCATGTCTCGGTCATGCTGCTCTCCTGCCGTTCAAGCCATTTCTCCTGACTGACCTGAGATCCCGATGACTCCCTGGTACTAACGTGTTGGTCGTTGCGGACAGAGGTGCTGGTCCCGATGTCTGCGCTTGTCTGTGTGCCGAAGGCTCTTTCCAACGTAGAGTCCCATTCCCTTTGCAGGTCGGTCACGAGTTGGAACTCGGTGTTCAACCTTCTCGAGCGGTTCGCGAAGTCGAGGAGACGGTTTAGGATGGTAATTTCGCATTCTACTCTTGTCTTAATCAAATTGAACTGAGACGGTAATGACGCATCCCTCAAAACCTCATGGTGTGTTCCTATGAGCAGGGTACTTACGAAGTTTTACACTATACACAAAGATCTTGTACCCAAGCTGGATGAAATATAGTCCAGCGTGCTGTTCCGACGCTGTTAGCAGGTTGTGCATGAGTGGAAGTATATTTGATCTTAGGAGGGAGTGGTGAAGAGTTCTTTACCTCAAGTACCACTATCGTGACATCCAAAAACAAAATGATGATGTTTACGATAATCAACTGTGTGAGAATGCTCTTAACGACTCGTAGGGAAGTGCTGGCCCTGGGACTCGCGTATTGCCGTATGCTGGGTTCCTCAACAGCTTTTGGCCTTGAGTAGCGGCTAAGCAGGTCGCGAGACTTCCACAAATACAGTCCGGATATCACGGTCTCTTGTGTAAAGAACAGTGTGATGTTGATTCTTTCGAATACGCTTCGGCCATAAGATGTCAGCTTCGTCCGCGTGCGTAGGAGCGCTTCCTTCGTTCGGTGGCGCACTAACCTATAGGCTTTCGTGAAAGGCACGGATTCTGGTGACTGCAAACGAGTTCCGACAGTGAGCACGGTCCCCGTTGTGTGGATCACGACCCCGTTGACGATGATCATCCACAAAACCATTCGTAACACTCTGGGGGTGATGGCCAGAAGATGAAGGCGCGAGTACAGTACAAGTGATTGTCCGGTGACCATGAAAACCCAGCCAACGCAGCTCATCACGCCGTTGATCATTGTATTAACCTGAGGTGTTGCGACGCTGATGATCTGTGAAGCCGAGCAGATGAGAATGCCAATGGTCGATAATATCATCGCCCAAAAATAGAGCGTCCATAGCCTCTTGAATGTCATGAATATCATGGGGAACATCCCCACTGCGTTCCAAATAGCAGCGCCGAGGAAGCTCGCAACGAGGAAGCGTTCCCCTGAAGACAATTGCCTCGTGTCCGAGATGTTGTTGGTGTCTGCTCGCCTCAGGAGCGACTCCATCGCGGTTGACGACCCCATCGCTGCGGGAGCTGATGCGAGGTAGAAACGAGCCCAGTGGCTAGCTGGCTTGTGGGTAAAGGTCAGAACCGAATCAGAAGAAGAGCCTTCCGGGGCTTCTGTTGCAGACTTTAGGTGTTCTAGGGCTTCTTTTGCCCATGCGCCACTGCAACCCTCCGATTGGAGAACCCCATCCAACTCGCGGTATCAAAACTTAAAATGCATAGACTTTGAGTGACGACAAATCACACCTCGGACATCCACCACTGCGTCATGGATGGCCCGGTATGAGGGGAAGACCTGATCATCTTGAGATGCAGCCTGACTCGGCTTTTGCCTAGACTTTGGCGTATCAAGATCATTGTTAGGTTACATCCGATCGTTGCGCGAAGGCAGACCGCCTGGAAACGATCTTGCAAGGGATAAGATGCAAGCATGGCCTGGACCGCCCAACGCTGCAGACACCGTTGCAGAACACGGCGGGATGAGGCGAACGGGTTCCATTAATGCCGAAATGCGGTTTTATATACCCATTTCTGCTATGTACGTGCGGTTGGCCTGAAAACTGAACCGACGATGTCACGTGGTGAAGGCAAACTATCGCCCTTCTGGCTATTTACACATATGATGTGAGCCCCAGTCTTCAGAAGTTGTTGAACCAGCGGACAGCTTGCAGGAATGCAGACTCCTTCGCAAACTTCTGAACCGGATCCGAAACGTTCGCACGAACCCCAAAACCGTGCTGGACACCGCTGTACAGATTCACCTGGTATGGCGAGCTGATGTTGAGCAGCAGAGCCTCGAGTTCGTCCCTCAAGGACGCCGGCATGAGACTGTCCTGGTCTGTGGCGAAATATGTCAGCTCCCCGTACTTCGTCATCGCCAAGGATATACTTTCTTCCACGTATATGGCACACAGTTCGCACGAGTCATCCCATGCGCCACCTCGAAAAGCCAAACCCCGACGACCTTTGGATCTTGGCGAGGTATGAATTAGGGGACAGCTTACCAGCAGCGGCCACCGACGTGGCGGCTCCAATCGCACTGACTTCCCCGTCCTCCCAGGCGCTCGGGTGCGCCGCGAACGCCACATCCGCCTTTACCGTCCTGGCGGGATCAACGAAGCGGAACGAGTAGCGGCCACCGAAGCAGTAGCCCGTTACCGCAAGCTTGGTGACGTTCAGCGTGTTGCGAAGGTAATTGACTGGCGGCCTGTCAGTGGGTCACAATACGGATAGAACCGAGATCAAGTGAAGCAGTGCGACGTGCGTCGCCGATCCGACGAGGGAACATGAATAAGACAAAATAAGATCAGCATCGATCTTCCTGCAGGGGGATACTCACTGGCACCCTCGATAATCGGATCCGTGACATCCGGGCCATGAGCGGCAAGGAATGCAGTCGTATTGAAGGTTGGGTCATTCAAGTCCGATGGTGCAGGACTGCCTTGGAACATGTCAGGAGCGACCGTGACGAAACCGGCGCGAGCGAACGAGTCGGCGAGACTGAGACGGTTAGATACGCGTATTGTCTGTCAGTGGGTCTCGGCTTGCTCACAGTTTGTTCTCGGTAAGGTTAATGCCAAACACGTCCGTCAGGTACAACACAGCAGCGCCACTCGTGTCCGGTGCATCGGCGCCCGGCTTGGTGATGTAGTATGTCGCTAAAAGTTTCACAGGTCAGCTAGACCCATGGATCTCCTGGAGAGGCTGCACTGACTTCCATCGACAACTTCCTCAGCACCAACGGGCTCTCCAGTGTGCGCGATAATGGACGTGTCGCCGCCGATAGGACAGGCGCCGAGCGCGGTCGAGGCCAAGAGCGGGGCCAAGAAGAGAGACCGAGTCAACATCGTGGGCGATATTCTGCGTGCGAATTTGCTAGAGATTCAACGGCTGCGGCAGCAGAAAAAGACTGACAATATGAGTGTGGCAGATCGGTCACTAATGTTTTAAAACAGGCCTGGAGGGGATAGGCGGTATTAACCCTGGGAACCGTTTAGATACGCCATTCTTGGAATACACGTCCCCATCAAGAACGGAGATACCTTACGTCGTCGAGGTCGATATTGCTACCCATCCCTGCCTTGGCCAAGATAATCTCCGCCTCCCCAATCGGTCCCTTGCACCGAACTGGGGAGGTGGTTCGCGCGATGGTCCATTAAAGTTTTGATGGCCGCTAAAGCCGGGTGTGATTGCATCATCGAACACGGCAAATTAATTAGTAGATCCGCCGTTGGGGGTGACCCCTTTGTTGTTTATTGCCAGGGGTCGTTGGCCGCAAGAACCGAGCATTCGGAGATAACGTCGACCTCGCCCGACTTCTTCCCCAGGGCTACATGTTGTTTATCTGCGTCTGACATTTCACCTCCAATCATCGCGCCAGGTCCCTGGCGTGGGTGCCGGATGCCGTAGAGGAGCAGAGTAGCGTTGCTTATAAATGCCCCAACGATGTTGCTAATTCCAACAAGATTCCTCAGCTAGTACCACTGTCCATCGACAACGTGTCCTCGTGACTGAGTGAGCACGCGTAGGCCATGGCTGCGAGCGTATTTACGGCTTCGGGCCGGTCCATGAGCATTGACAACGGCAATTACCCTCTTCAGTTGTTGTCAATACTCCCATCGGCGCACAGTTTTCGAACGCAATGCAGTCATCCATCAGCCAGATACTACTCACCTTCCACGGCGTTGATATTTGCCCTGGAATTTCAGAAGAGCGTATCACTATAGCAAGCGCATCCAACTGATGCTTCATCATAAGCACTATATGAGGTAGCAAAAGCGTATTGTATTGATTTGTGGACATCAAAAAGATGACTCGGTCTTCGTCTCGGCCCGTCAGGAGCCGGATGACAAATACCAGGAGACCGTCAATCAGCAAGTATACTCAAGCTCCAAATGCACCACCGGTATCCCATCAAATCCAGATGGAACCGCATAAGAAACGTTATAGTAGAAATGATCCTGCAACGTGGTAGTTGACGCTGTCACAGGCAACGCTTCTAGGCCTGGAGCAGACACGTCAACACTCAAGCACGGAAGATCCTCAAGTCCTGTGATTCTCTTCCCACTAATTGCCCAGCTCGGTGGGATGCCAGACACCGCAAATGTGAATATGTCGGTTCCCTCCTGCGTTGTGTTAGGGTATGACACCGTCAGGGTCTTCGGGCCGGCTACGGCATCGACAGTTGAGGCGGTCGGATACAGAGAGAAGAAGCCAACGTAAGGGGACGGCGTTTTTGCCGGATCCGAAGCCCAGTGCACAATGGCGGGGACGAACTGGTTCCCACGGTTTTCCGTCTCTGCCTGGGATACACCGCCAATCATAACATCCGCGGAGAGCCACGATGTAGCCACTCGAACAACGTCCGTGTCAAGGGACTCGCGGACCGTCTTGTTGAGGAGCCGTTCACCTGACCACTTTCCTGTGGCTTTCAATGCCTCGGCCGTATCCTCGGGGATGTACTTAAGTGCGGTGTCAGTCACGAGTGCGATAGCGGCGCCCTGGACCACGTCGAAGAGGAGGTCTGGCTCGCCAAGCGGCGGCTGGCCTCCGTATTCGCGGCCGAACATGCTCCACCACCACAGCGACACGACAGCAGAATGGCCAGTCATGTCCCGGGTATACGCGCGGTCGTAAGGACCCACCATGTTCCGCAGCAGGGGGTTGTAGTGTTCTGCTATGTCCTTCCACAGCTCGGTGAGGATATATTCCGAGTTCGTGGTCATGGTCGCGTCTCTCGGCCCATAGGCGATGTTGGCTGCCAATGCCCAGGTGTCCATACCGTAATATGTCGGTGCGTTGTACTCGCCCAGAGTGTTGTACCCGTCCGCCTTGAACAATTCTAGGAGCAGGTCTCCTTGCTCGTTGGCGTAGTCCATGAGGGTTGAGTTATTGCGGCGGGCTCCAATCCAGCCGACAACCAGAGCACGCATGAGTGCAGGGTTTGAGTAACCCAGTGTCAGATTGTCGTCCAGCGGGTACGTTCCATTGCGCCGCATTGCACCCACCGCAGCCTTCTCCAAGGAGTCCTCAATCTGGTTGACGAGATTATTGCCAAGAAGGTCTGAGAAGAGCTCAACAATCTGAATGAGTTGTGTCCTGTTAAATATCAGTACTTGCTCGAGATTCAAACAAGGGCGGTGGTGATAATTTCTAGCTTACCCAACGAATTCCCTCCAATTCGGGTCATACGTTGTCTGCATTGTAGTTTAGTAAGTTGACTAGTTAGACTAACAAACTCCCACAAGACACCACATACGTATATCTTCGGAGGCCAGTAAGTAGAATTCTCCGTGGGTTCAGGCGCATCGAGTGACACTTTGTAAGTACCATACCAAGCCGACTCGAACTCCGATGTCATTTGGGCTGAGAGGCTGTCGAAACACTGTGTTAGCTCACTCCGAGATGCTGAAGAAACTGGACAGGCACTTGTAACTTACACATTCCCAATGGCAGCTTTGGCATTGTCAACGTCATCGCCCTCGTTTCTGTGGAGCAACCCAGCACAATACCAAGCCGTGAACCTTGTGCTGAATTCTCCTTTCTCCTGATACCAGATGAACTTATAATAGTCGTCAAACCTTAAATCTGAAACTTGCATCGAGTAGTCAAATAAGCTTTGGGCGGCTTTGCATCTGATCGTTAGCTTTGACGCACGTTTCGCAGCGGGCCGAAAGGCAACGCTTCTGAATAAGTCTCGTACCTGTAGACATAGACCCACTCGAGTTACTACGCACGACTTCGGCGGTAGCTGATCCAAGACTACCGAAGGAAAGCAAGGCCATGATGGCAAGGCCTAGGCCATTTCTTGTCTTGCACGGCACACGCATGGTGATTGCACTTTAACAAAAAAGCCCGGCCAGGAGGGTGGGACAAGTTGACATTCCATTGGACATTGCGCAAGGGACTTCGACATGGCCCTTATATGGAGAAATTCCCACCGAATCCAAGCAATGTCCAAGGCGCGCTTCTAGCCTGGGGGCAGTGAGCCCAGCCCTTATTTGTCCTGGTCATCGTCAGTTCCATGCTGCTCCTCAACACGCTACTCTGCACACTTGAGGTCACACGACGCGCCAACACTTCAGAATGGCAGGTCTTGGTGTTGATCCGCCAATGGGGTCCTCTGTGACGGCGAGATCCATTGAACGATAGCCCACAGTCAGTGGGTTCTACTCGGCTAGTCTAGCTGCTTGTAGGAAATAGCGCTGCGGAGAAGCCTGTTGGACAGGGGCTCTTTCATTTTATGACAGGTCTTCGGCCGGGAATAACATCATCTCAAAAGTAAGGTTGGGCATAAGCAGGACGCGTCAAATGCAAGAAATGTTACCGACATGTGTGCTGGAATCAGAAATATCATGGGGCGTGTCGTACTTGCTACACCATTTCAACAAATTCTTTGGAGTCAGTGTGTTGACATGCTTGGCGGCAGATATTCAAATGAACTAAGCTCCAGGTTCAGCACTGAAATCGGGAATGTCCAAGCTGATCATGTTCGGCCCGCGCTCCCCCGAGTCCGCCGAATACAAGTATTTGTGTCCATACTTATTGTATATATGCGTCTTAGCGTGTCCAATCTCCTGCTGCGTCTACGGTGCGTCATGAGATGATGTCTACAGGCAAGAGAGTTTTTAGCTCTTCCAATACTTTTTCTCTTTACTGCGATCCGGCCTTTCCCTCCCGCACCTATCAGATGGAGATCATGGTCACTTGCTGACCGAAGGCTATCGCCAAAGCACAAGTTGCATATACATTACTATTACAACAGACTGATCTTGGTCCTGAACCTGCGCTACAGAAATGACAAAGTAACCGAGGCTTTTGACTCGGCTGTTCTTTGAAGTATCCCAAGTTTCTGAAATCCAATGGTTGACCTGTTGAGAGAGCCTGCGAAGCTTAGAGGAATCTTTGATAGTCAGGGAAATATGTCTCATGTATCCTCTCAGCATACTCCACGACTACCGGATATCCCTTGACAATGCTCTGTGACTCGGGACCACTACGTGCAAATCTAATTAGCAAAAAAAAAAAAAGAAAACGGAAAGAAAAAAAGACCAGATACTGAAGACAGACAGAGGGCAGACTCACGCAGTGCTCAACAAAACAGACACGATGAACCCAAAAAGCGTCGTATCAACCTCAGTCGGCTCATCACCCCCGAGAAACCAAAACGGTCGCGTCTTCTTCGAGTCGGTGCTGGTGGTGCTCCCGGCAGCAGCAGCCCGCGAGGCGACCAGGACGCCATTGATAGCATCCCAGATCTCGCGCTTCGACGCCCGGACCTCGTCGTCCGACAGCCGCAGCGTTCCCTGCCCGTACAGCATGGCCTTGTGGTTGCGGTATACGATCTGGCCGATTATCACGCGCATGGGCCACGGTATCGAGGATAGTGCGTGGTCGCGCATGGTGTAGTAGTGGTCTAGCCACCGCTCTCTTGTCTGTCGGGGAGGGTTTAGCATAGGATGAACCAATAAGGAGTCAAGGAATACTCTCCCACAACTTACATGGTAGAAACACAATTTCTCCTCCAGCAGCGCCCTGGTGGCCAGGTCCCTGGCACGGTCTTCGGGCGACAGCCTCTCGTTGAGGTCTGGTAAGACCCCCTCCTCGACGAAGTGCTTCGCGATGAGCGTCGAGTCTCCCATCTGC
>JACBFG010000011.1:716689-763821 GCA_013435955.1 Diaporthe sp. HANT25 | reverse complement strand
CCAGCCCCCGTGGTGTAAGGGACGTTTGCGAACCGCAGCCGGGCCTCGAGCTTGACGACGAACGGGGACCAGACGTGGCTCCCCTGGCCGTCCCAGCCTCTCTGTACTTTGAGGTCTTTGATCGAAGACATTGTTGAAGAACTGGTGAGTTTCACACTTCGTCGCTGGATTATCGGCAACTCTGGCGGCTACTCTCGATGCATGCATAAATCGCTGGTGAGGTTTGAGAAACGGCAAAGGCGCTGTTGGTATTTCCTGGTGCAGTAAGTCCTCGACGATGGTAATTGTTTCTCCCTTTATGCAAAGACCGCTTCCTGAAGGATTCAGCGTAGTTGAATTCCAAACCCGCCCGCTGCCTAGCGCTGGAGGTCCGAGACACCGAATCTGGCCGGCGGCTTACACAATCCCCAAAGGTCGCGCGCGGGTCGCGACGTTGCGCCCAGGCCCGAGCGAGCGGACGGCGCTAACGTGGCGCGAAGTCACATGCTGAGGCGTGGGTGCGAGACTTGACTTCGTCCTACTTGATAAATCAGGATGCTTATCTGCGCATGGGTAAACCTGCTGTAGGTGTAGGATTCAGAGGATGCATCGGGGTGACTCATAAGTGGTACTAATTCATTTGATAAGCACTTGAGGACAGCCGATATAGAAGGAAGAGGAGGATCGCGTCGCTTCAAAATGTGTTCATTAAATGTCATAAGTATTTACGTAGATAAGTCATCAGACATAACGCTCGTCCACAATATTACGGATGTATGCGTCTAAATGAGACGTAGAGACCCAATTGCGCAGGCACTAGATCTCCTCTTCTAGGGCTTTCTCATTCCAGAACTCAAAAGGCACTCAGATGCCGTTTGCTGCTCATTTGGACTAGCGACTCCCCTGGCTCTGCCTCTCCCGGTGAGATGTGGCAATGTCGTGCTTGTAGTGCTCCATGACGGAGCTGTCGACACTCTCCTCGAAGGCGTCGATCTTGGCGGTCGCAAACTTGCGCGCCGGCACGCCCCGCTCGAAGAGAGTATCCAGCTCGGCGAATGTGCGGCCGGTGGGCTCGGGCACGCGGAAGTACGTGTAGACGATGCAGCAGAAGCAGATGCCACCCTGTGGGAATGTGTTAGCTGGTGTGAGTTCAATTGAGAGGAACCAAGGAAGGATGCTTACCCAGAAGAAACCTGCAAAGTTGCTCCAGTTCCAGGCGCTGGGGTTGAGCATGTAGGGCGTGAGCACGCTGCAGATGATGCCGACGATGATGTACAGCACGCGTCCCAGGACGACGGTCTTGATCTGCAGGCGACGGGAAGACATCTCAGCGACAAGAGAGTAGCAGACCGTTCCGACGGTGAGCTGATAGCACAGTGCCCAGCCGAGCATGATGGACCCGGTGGCAATCGAGGCTTCGGTCTTGTGGGCGGCTGGTACGAGACCAAGGAAGCCTAGGATGAACAGCATGATGCACAGGCCGCAAAGTCCATACAGGTACAGCGATCGTCGACCAATGCCGAGGGTCATGAGTCCCCACGCGCCGAACACACCGACCATGTTCATGCCATACTGTCCGAGGGCGAAACCGTATGCCGAAGTGTCGTCGAGACCGGCCGACTCAAGGAAGTATGTCGAGTAGTTGGAAAAGGAGTTGCCTGAAAGGTTCTGGATGGCCCAGACCATGCACACAATCTCCGTACGGCGCAGGTCGTGTCCCTTGAAGCAGTCGAGATAGCTTGCTCCGGAAGTCGTCTTCTCCTCGAGGGCGGTGGTGTGTACCATCATGGCGATGGTCTCGTCGGCGTCGAAGTCGCTCTCGTGAGATTTGCTGGTAAGCCGCAGGAGTGATTTCTTGGCCTCCTCGCTGCGTCCCTTGCGCACGAGCCACCAGGGGGATTCTGGCGCAAAGAAGATGCCAATGGCCAGCGGGACGGGCCACATCCATTGCAGGGCGTAAGGGATGCGGTATGCCCACTCGTCATTGCGCTTGAGCATGGCCATGATGACGCCGATGCCGATCTCCTGGCCGAGGCCCCAGCAGAAGTTGACGTAGGTTGTGAGGTATCCTCGCATGGGAACGGGGCAGACCTCGGAGGCGTAGGTGACGGTCAGAGTTTGGAAGACACCCCACGGGATACCGCAGAGTATCTCGGCAGCCAGAAGAGTCTGCACGTTCTGTGCAGTGAAGAACAGAGCGGTCCAGCAGCAGATCAGTCCAAGACACGCAATCACGGTCCACCTGTAGCCGAAGCGTTCCGAGACGAAACCGTTGATGAGCAAGCCGATCAGCTCGCCGACATTGGCGCCGTTGGACAGGCCTGCCTGCCATGCCGCAGGGACCTGGTACGTGCCGTCAGCAAGCTGGACGCCGTACTTGCGGTTGAACTGGTCGAAGGCGTAGAAGTTGTTGATGAGGCAGACGTCGTAGCCCTCCATGACGATGCAGGTCGATATGAGCATGCTCCACAGGATGGCCTTGGGGTAGGTCTTGATGCCCTGCATCAGGGTCATCTTCTGCTCCTTCGCGGTGGCGGACTTGGCGAAATCGAGGATCTTGTCCATCTTGACGTCGTAGACCTCTGCGTTCTTCTCGGAGTCATAGTCGAGACCCGAGGCCGGCACGGCGGCCGGATCGGACGAGATGATGTCCTGCTCCGTCTTCGACATTTTGGCGTGTCCCCTCAGGATGAACTCGGATTGGGCGTGACGGTGATGCTGGGGACGCGGTGACTGTGGCTGTCGTGCGCGTGTCCTGTCGCGATGCTGGGGGGAAGATGCAGGCCAGACAAGCAGAGATTGATAAGGCGAGATGCGGGCGGTGAGGGTTGACGGGCTTTCGCTCTAGGCCGCCGTGCTAAAAAGCGCGAAGAGTGGAAACCACTTTTCTGCCCGTGGACTGATTGAGTGCTCGCGCTTAATCGTCGCCCATTCGCGATTGAAGAGATTGTCGAGCAGCAAAAGCGAACAACGGCCGGTGTCGAGGCAGGGAGAAGGCGCCTTCTTATCGTCGCGTCAAACAAATGCCAACCGTACCCCAGGCCTCGTCCTTGGAGTTCTAGAATTATCTCGCCCTGGTCAAACTGTCTGCCAGTGCCATCTGGAGCCTCAAATTCGGGCTTACTTTTCCTAGTGTAAAAGTGGAGCGTTAGCGGCGGTCGTGGACGGAAGCGTGACTAATTTTGTTCGAACCATCGAACCCACCCGAGTCAAAAGGCGAACCAACGCGCATAGCCTGTCCAGACCAAAACAACCGGGCCCAGCCTGCTGGCTCATGGCCGTCTCAACGTCGGTCCAATGGACAGTCTCGGCTGTCTGTGCGTTCCTCATGGTGGTCAGGAAGACGGTCCTTTTTCTGGTGCATGTCGGAACCCAAAGCAGGCAAGGCGCGGGCACCCCGCATCCGTCGGCACTCCATACAAGCTCTTGGGCCCAGGAACTACCTGGGGTCCCAAGAGACCTAGCTCGTTCTTATAAATGCTCGTGGCCAGATTTGTATGCTTTTCCCGACGGTAGTGTGTGGGTGCACAGTAGTCCTGGTGGTGGTCGGTTGTGGTGACTGACGGCACGGATTGTGGGGTCGCCCTGGCTGGCCAAGCAGCCTGGCACCTGGGTTGCGTGGTTGCTGAAATGTCGGGATGAAATGCTGGCGGTGGTCCGTGCTGGTTCGCTTGACAATCGTCGGCTAGTGATTCGCTTGACGATTAGTGCGGGGTAAGCGCCGCGTTGGTCATTGGCCCACCCGATGCGGGGGAAAAGGAAACAAGACTTACCATGACGCCTGTTCCTGCCCTCCTTTCCCCCTACCCCCATACTCCTTCCAAGGTTCCCCAACTTTTCTGTCGTGTCGTACGCACCTGCCCTGGCCCAGCTCAACGGTAAATGAGCAATTGCACAGTGCTCAGTGGCTGCACGCATGAACATGACAAGGTGGGTTTGACCTGCTGATGCTGATGCTGCTGATCCTGACCGTCCTGGCCCTGAATCCGAAACCGAATACCGAGCGAGGGCCCTTGTCCCGGCTTCTTCTTGTTGCTGGCCTGGTCTGGTCTTGTCCCGGGGCTAAGCAAGCGTGCGTGTGCCTGCCGCTTGTCTCGTGGATTTTTACCCCCTTCATCCTCTCCAACTGAGCCTCCTTCACGCCTCAACGCACCTTCGAGCCCTTGTCACGGCCGATTTTCCTTTTATTATTTCCTCCTTCTGCTCGGCTTGTCAATCGAATTGTGTCTCGCCCATTCGACTCATCGGAAATCCAACCTCTTTTGGGACATGACTCGGTCGGTTGTGTCTGCACTTCGTCTTCCCATTGCGTGGCCCGCTTCGCATGCCCCAGCACACCAATCACTGCTGTCGTCGACGCCGCCATTGTCGCACATCCGTCTGCCACTCAGATGAGCCCACCGCGGTCGGTGATTCCAGCCGAGTTCTGGTAGCTTCGTCGGGGCCGTAAGAGGGTCTCGATTCGGATCTGGCATCTGCTGTGCATCGGTTCGAGTCCAGCCTCGTCAGTGATGCCCGCGTCCAGTCCAAAGACCACCAATCGGCCCGAAGGTTATGTGGCCCCAATTGGATGGTGAGTCTTCAGCCGCGTCGCTGATTTCTTCTGCCCGACTTCTTGTTTCTTCCCCCGCTGCTTTTTCTTGTTCGGTGACGGTCGTTACTTTTGTCCCAATCTGTCGGTATCAGGCTGTCCCTGATCTACACGTGCTGCAAGTTAGTCTTCCAGGATAGATCGTCCAAGCTAATCAGATCCTTGTCTTACCCCCGTGACCAGCCAGAGCTGCCGAGATCAACATCTCAAATGTGAGTTTCTCAATTTGTTCCGCGTCTTGGCTCCTGGCCCGGCTGCCAATCTCGGAGCACGACGATGCATCTACGGGGGTGGGCACGTGGAATCCCGGGCCTGGATTCCATCACCTTCGGTGCCCATCTCCGGACCCTGGCCCCACCTCTCCGTACACGCTGTCGTCCCACCTCATGAGGCCCACGCAAAACCTCACAAGATCGTGCTTTAGCTGACAATCGGTGTTCTCCCCCCAATCAGGTGACCGAGTAACTCCTATCTGCGGGCGTTGTGCGTCCAACAACAAAGAGTGCACCAGGGGGTACAAGTTCCGTGTCAAAAATGGTGAGGTCTCCATTGCGTTCCTGGACAAGTTTTCTTCCCACTTGTCCAGGCTTTTTGCAAACCATAATGACAATTATTGACACTGCTTCAAAGGTCCCTTCTCAAAAAGGCAGAGATGGATCAGGACGCCCAAGAGATGTGAGTCGCCATGAACCTCCCAGATAACCTCGTGACTGACATGAGTCCGCAGTGAAATTCGTGGATGAGACCGGTGCTGCATCTGGCGATGGCGACGCAACTCCTGTTGTGGATGCTTTCCAAGATGACTGGCCGGACTCAATCTCGGATGACTCTGGCACCGCCATAACTGCCACCACGGCTACCACGGCCACAGATGCCAGCTGTGGTCTGGGACACCCGACCACTGCTCAGTCCGTCCTTGCAGTAGGCACGGGCCGGCAGCGGTCACCGACAGATCGATTCCTCATGCACGATGACCATCTGGTGTCTCCTGTGAGAGGAGCCTTGCCGGGGTTCCAAAACCTCACGCTGGCTGTCTCGGACTCTATCCCGGCAACTATGCCCATGGTCATCCCATTTGAGATGGAGGCCGAAGACCCAGAGGTGCGGGCCATGCGAGCTCAGATATATCGCGATAAGGACATATGGCCTCTCGAGAGTCGAGAAGAAGCCATGTTATTTCGGCACTTCATCCAGAAGCTTTCAATTTGCGTGAGTACTCCGGCCGACGGGTCCTTTTGGGTTTTCCGATTCAGCGCTGACTAGTTCTTCTCGCGCCGTGATAGCTTGACGTCTGCGATCCGAATCAGTCATTCGAGACTGTTGTCCCGCCGCGGGCAGGAACATGCAAGATCCTTATGAACGCAATCCTGGCCCTGGCTGCCAAGCACCTTCACAACACTGAGTCCTACGACCCGTATGCTTCGGATCGGTACCATCAAGAATGCTTGAACACCCTGATTCCGATACTGAATCACGAACACCACACCATGTCGGACGAGAATCTCTTCGCTGCCACAATCATTCTGCGGATGTGGGAAGAAATGGAAGTGAAGCACTCTGGTGTCGACGCGCACAGCTATCTCCTCGGAATCCAGGCGTTCGTTCACCACAGCGTTGGCGGAGATGGACCATTGGGGACGCGTTATCTCATGCCTGGCTCGCTTAGCGGTGCAGCCTTCTGGGTCGGGCTCAGACAGGAGATATATAGCGCCATGATGAACCAGGAGCCCGTGCGCATCAACCTTGTGCACTCCCTCGTGGATAGGTCACTCGTGCCGACCGACGATTATGGTTGGGCAAACAGAGCATGTGTGCACTGTGCCGACGTGCTGAACTTTTGCTTCGGCGATGGTGCAGCGGTGTCAAGAGGGGGCGGCCTGCAGTGGTGGGCTGAGTTGGACGAATACAATCGAGGGTGGACAGAGAGTTTACCCTCAAGTTTCACGCCAATATTCCTTCGTGAGCCAGCCACGGAGAAAGGCGAGGTCTTTCCGGAAGTTTGGTATCAGAGTGCTTGTCATGGTAAGTGCCTTCTGATATGTCTTCCAGTGCGGATCATCGCAGACCTCCGCCTTTCAGATCAGCCGATAATTGTCCGGGATGGCATGATGCTAACATTATGACGCAGCCCTCGGAGTACAACATCACTTGCTGGCGGAGCTCTTCCTTGTGAGCTTTGACCCAAAGACACCCCGAATAGGCGGGCAGAGGAAAGAAGCGGCGAAGAGGACCAATGTGAGTAACGTGATCACGGCCTGCCAAGTGATAACTCAGCCTTGTCGGCTAAGAATTCCGGCTGACAACTCTAAACTCTTCCCGCAGGAACGCATTCAAAGTATCGTCCGCAAAGTATGCGGCATAGGATTATGCAATCAGTGGACGCCGCCAAGCATGTTCACGGCCTGCATGGCAATCGCAGCTTGTCAGTACTGATCGCTTCCCCTTGTTCCCTCCAACGAGTATCAGACTCAATCCCCCCAAGACTTTCCGAACTGTGTCCGCGAATTCACCGTCAACTCCAAGCAGGGTTTGGAGAGACGGACCAGCCAAGAAGAGTGACTGACTTACAACCCATGCAGTCGGAGACCAATTTCAAGACCGGCGAGACCAGGAGGCTTGTATGGATCTCCTCAAGAGGACGGAGAAGGACCACGCACGCCCTACCGAGGCAGTGCAGCAGCAGATGATGAAGTCATGGGACTGGATGCCGGGCTAATGAGAGCTCTGGCCGAACGGCAGGGGAAAAGATTTGCTGAACAAATGGTTGTGTGCATCGCAAGCGCATGGGCCGCAGTAGCCCTGACACTGACACAGCCAGAGTGACGAAACGCTGCAGCCGAGCAAGAAGAGGGTGAGAATTTCCGGTACGGTGTGCAAGAAGCGAGCAAGGAGCTGTGCGTCGGTCCGTCTCGGATTGACGGGAAAAGCCCTGGCCCCTTACCCCAAGGACCCTGAACTCTTGCATCAGAGCCAAATATGGCCAAGAGATGGAAGAGAAGAAGGAAAGGAGAATGCGGAGGATCGACGATACGCAGAAGCAGCAGAACCTGCGGTCGTCTGGTCGGTGATGACCAGGTGTGTGGAGTGTCTCGGGGATTTTGACCATTTTTGAGTCGGGAACCAAATTGGGTCAATTGACTAAGGATTGATTGGTGTTTGGAGGCCCACGCCAGCAGGGATTGATCAACTCGTGTTTCCGAAAGAGGTCAAAATTGGCGATTGACACCCTGCGACCGCCCAGCAGTTCCCACCGTGCACGACATCCAAGATCCGAATTGTGGGGAAGGCCAGATCAGACTGATGGACATTTCCCCCGGAAAACGTACGACGTCAACGGCGCATCTGGAATTCCCATCCCTAGAAACTGCCGGGGCGAGTGGACCGCTTGAGAGTTGGGGAAAGAGTGGACCAAACTACGACATGTTGGCAGTCAGAAATGTACCGCCTAACAGCTCGTGCCTGTCTGAGAGAGTGTCTCTGGTTAAGTTTCGTCCTTGAACTTAGCCTGCTGGCCTGGTCTGAATTGTCTCCAGTTTTGTCTCTGAAGGCAACTTTCTCCGCTTGTCAATACACGAATTCTGAGAGGGCGAGACTATCCGATTCTGCTTCATCTGCTGTGGACTGTTGGATATTTAAACCCATCCTCACTTGGTATCTTCAAGTTGTTTGCTGATTGTCAACATTCCACCTTACACTCTTCATCCCAAAATTTTGTTGAAAGTTCCATACTCCAGCGAACGTACACAAAAGGGTCTCCTACATCTTCAACCTTTTCCAATTTTTAAGCTTTTCTCCGCCCACAAACCTCCAAAATGGCTCCCGCCGCCACAACGGACTACGAGGTCAAGGACGGCGCCGCCCTGGAGGCGACCTCAGACGCCATCGATGCCGTCAACGTGCTCAAGGACCAGGCCAAGCAGGACATGGCTGATAGACTGGCCAACTATGACGAGCAATCCAAGTTCGACAGCGAGAAGGACAAGACCCAGTTCCGGGACTACGAGGCCGCGTGCGACCGGGTCAAGAACTTCTACCGGGAGCAGCACGAGAAGCAGACGGTGGCGTACAACCTCGCGGCACGGCTGCGGTTCCACAGTGCGTCGCGGGTGCGGCCCGAGATGACCATCTGGCAGGCGATGGAGAAGCTCGACACGCTCATCGACGAGTCCGACCCGGACACGGAGCTGGGCCAGATCAACCACCTGCTGCAGAGCGCCGAGGCGATGCGGCGGGACGGCAAGCCGCGCTGGATGCAGCTGACGGGGCTCATCCACGACCTGGGCAAGCTGATGCTCTTCTGGGACGGCTTCACGCAGGGCCAGTGGGACTGCGTCGGCGACACCTTCCCCGTGGGGTGCCGCTTCGACGAGGGCTGCATCTACCCGGAGACCTTCAAGGGCAACCCGGACTACGACCACCCCGTCTACGGCACCAAGTTCGGCATCTACTCGCCGGGTGTCGGCCTCGACAACGTCATGCTCAGCTGGGGCCACGACGAGTACCTCTACCACGTCGTCAAGGACCAGAGCACCCTCCCCGACGAGGCCCTCGCCATGATCCGCTACCACAGCTTCTACCCCTGGCACAAGGAGGGCGCGTACCGCGAGCTCATGAGCGAGAAGGACCATGAGATGCTCAAGGCCGTCAAGGCCTTCAACCCTTATGACCTGTACTCCAAGAGTGATGGTATCCCCAGCGTGGAGGAGCTCAAGGTTAGTAGTCATCTCACTCACCCCCAATGTCTGTTCATCTGATCGTTTGCTAACTTGCCTTGCCACTTTAGCCATACTACCTCGAGCTCATCGACGAGTACTTCCCCCAGAAGGTCATCAAGTGGTAGATGGATACCCGAAGAGACCCTTATGAACTTGAGTCATGATAGAAAGCGATTTGATTTTTTTGGTTACCTACAGAGAGTACCTAGAAGCCGGTCACGATAGTGGATTCGGTATTCCTTTTTTTTTTATGATTGACTATCTCTTTGGTACGGAATGGTTCTGGACAGATCTGAATAGGGTTATGCCCCCAAGCTGGGCTCCTATATAAGAAGCGCCACAATGATTTGGCAGCGAATATACATTTTATGATGATACACTTGCTTCTATGTGTTTCGTTTTCGTGATGTGTTCCCCAACCCCGTCTCATGGGAGTACTTATCATACAAATACGGAGCTTCCTCACCCGAGGGTCAAACAACATAGTTCAGTTAGCATCAGAAGCCAAAACATTATCAACAGCCTGAGGGCCATGTCGAGCTGACATCTCACGTACGATAATACAGACAATGATGTCGAACCCAAGTTGAATGGCAAAGACTATAGACTTTCTTCTCGTCTGGAGCACAATCAGTAGGATCCCAAACTCGAGCCTATCGATGTGCGACACTTGGAAGCGGCTAGCGACTCGAGAAAGCCCAAGTCCGACTGAACGGGGCAGTTGGGTTGGCTCGGTCCGGGGACCCCATTAACCTGCTCATGAGCGGTTACTGTGCGACACAAACATGAGTGCCCACAGCGGTGTTATATGTTTGCAACCAAACCGTACTCCTGGACTTCTGCGTTGTATCGCCCGTCGCCAGCGGCTGCACATCCAATATCTCCGCGACGTTCTGCTTTCGCACCACGGATGGTGCGGATGAGATGAAATTGCGGCCTAGCTAGACCGGGAATTAGAGAGTCTATGGAGTGGACTAAGTCTGTAGGCGTGTCAATCAACTCATATTGTCAAAATCATTACACTGCATATCTCATCTAACTGGCTATAGAGACTCATTGAAGAATACAGGGGCAATCGGACATGTCGCGAATAATAAGAGCCTCGGGCGGCAAGTCCGGACTCCATCATTATACAAAGAGAAAAAGTTTTCGCTGATCGCACACGAGGAATTTGAATGTTTTTTTTCATAGGAATGTTATGTGCTGAAAAGTTGTGGATGTTGCTTCTTGCACAATCATCCAACAAACAACTCAACACACCTACGTCAATCCAATCAGTCGCAAATCATCTTTACGGAAGGTGACACAAACTTATCAGCAGGTGTATTTGTGACAAAATCGCTCAGCCGCACAGGATCAACAGTGCCAACCTCAACAAGTGGAACCCGGATCTTGGCACGGGTTGCATGTTGCTCAATTACGATGTCTGTATCGGGACGTCAGGTCGATCAGCTCTGCGCCAGGCTGCCGTATGATCAGGCTGCAGTGCACAGGCTGAAGTTTTTGGCGTTGTGATCCGGAAGTGAGATGTGAGTGCGGGCGAGGTGACTTTCCGCTCCATTGAACGCTCGAGTAGACGGAGCCGATATAGCAGAGCTTGAGACGAGTCTGCAAGCGCCGAGGAGGAGAGGAGACGAAATGCAGAGATTTCTGCCACGCCGCAATCTTCTGCCGTGTCACCGTGGGATTCGAAAAGTGAGGGGTCAGCTTCTTGTGTTACACATATGCAGGTGGCTGGTGTGTGTCCTCCCCGATCTTCTGCAGCAGCTCAATATTATGCGGTGCTAGCAGTCATCTCCGATTCGACACGGGAGCTGATTGGCCAAGCCTGGCGTTCATGGCGGAAATCCAGGAGTAGCAGCATGCGAGCTATCGTATTGGGCAAAGCAACGTTGATCAACAGACGATATTCTGCAGCCCCCACCAAGACGGGATTGGGCGTCCAATGGCCTCAACACACACAAACACAAATTTTCTGATAATATTGCGGCTGAAATTATCTTACATCTACACCACGAGGATGCTGAATAACCTTTAAATGAGCGAGCAGGTGAGTGAGTGGGTGATACAAGGCTCTGGGTTCCGCATATATATAAGTCTCTGTGTCTCCCTTCCATGGCAGTTTATTGGTAATACAACCTTGTTTGTCTAATTTTCCAGGACATTTCTTCCCTAATTATGCCAACATGGGTCTCGACTCAAGCCCCAGTATGGGTCAGGCAGCAGACCGTTCCCGCAAGAAACTGAATGACGACATGGAGGACGAGTGGGACAGGCATAGTGTTACCGCGGCCTATTACCGAATGACTGCTCTCAACGCTCAATCATATCTCGAAAATCTCCAGAGAACTGGTTCAAAATTGACTTTGGAGAAATTGATGGATGACGAGCGTCGCATAATGAGAAATCGTGCGAGGCTATCCAAAACTATGAGCACAATGAAGCTGCAAGACGACCTCAAATGCTCATTCAAGGAATGGTGCGATGAGGTGAATGCCAAGATCAAAGGTAAAAATATTGGACCTTTTCTTGCTGGGCGGGAAAGTCTTGTCAAACCGAACATTTGCCCCGAGTTGGCCGACAAAGTGTGGGAGGTAGGGGACAACGAAGATCCTGCACATGAAATAAACGCCTATTTCATGTTCTTCGAAAAGAAAGATCAAGTATACAAGGGCAAGAAATACCAAGGGCAGGGGTTCCCGGAGTATGAGAACTTTCCCAACCAGAAAATCACCGTCCACGAAGCTCTGTACAGCGATACCCACAACCCCTTCTTACCAATTCTCGACGACAATGGAAAACCATATCTACGGTATATTCATCTTCCAGCGAATCATATGGGGGTGAGTAACCGCATATTTGCCTCTGTATACTTGATGAGGGCAAAAAGCTTATTGACATCGCGTAGTGGATAGAGGTATGTCTAAACTCGACAGCACCTCTGTGGAACTTATGCATCTTGTTTCTAATTTCAAGCAGCAAGCTATGGCTAGATATCACAATGAACACAAAAAGGATCTGGACAAGAGAACGAAGACGAATCAGACTCTGTCCCGCGAGTTCTGGAGAGGCCAGTTACACAGCAGCGGATCAGGCAGAAACATGAACTCCATGAGACCTCGTTGTTTCATCATTCCAGGAGGTATGTGAAGCAATATCAATCGATTAGGCCAACTGAGATTGTAAACTTCGAAACTTCCAGCGGTCGGCGCATTTACTTACTCAACAAAGCCAACTCAGAAACCGCTAAATCTACGGCGGACATACAAGAGCCTTCACCAAAGGACTTGGGCCTATTCGTGAGTTAGAATTGCTGATGCTATGCAAGTGTTCAGCTAACATTCTTCAGATGCCATATCTTCACTGGGAGACCTCCAGCCGACATGCACAAATGACAAGAATAGTGGAGAACTGTCTAAATCACCCTCTCAACCGGCGTTTCCACAGACCGAGAAATGTAGAGCTGGAGATGGCCAAGTATGTAAACATCATGCTCGGTACTGTGAGGCAACCAACAGAGTGAGTTTGAACCTGTCAGGAATGGCAAATATATGCTGAAATAAGGCTTTATGATCTAGACGCCGACGCACGGCGCTTGCAAAATATCTCATATGTGTAGCTCGGTTCTGGCAAGCCATGGATGTGGAGCTCGATGAAAGGCTGGTGAAACACGGCCTGCTGTCAAAAGACGTATCCAGGCAGCCGTTGCTGCATATTCGCCGCACGTTGGATCAGTCCCACTTCGTGAATGCCAAAGACACTTCTCAACGCGATAGAGATCAGGTTGTATATCGCGCGACAAAGGGGCGGGGCAACCTCGCACGTGTCGTGATGGTTGACCAGCTCTGGCTTTGGATTCTAGACGAGCGTATGTTGATTTCAGTGTTCTACACTCTTACCATTTCTGGCCAACATGAGCTTACCACCAGACTTTAGATACCATAATCACATCGTTTCCGAACCCGTGGGGACATAACAACCCCAACCCATCTGGAATCCACCAAAGCCTTCGAGATCGCCTGGCTCGGCCTGACTGCAGAATAATGTCAGCCTGGCACCTGGGTAAGCGAAATATGCTTAGGAATGTCAGCACTGTGGTGTAACCGGGCTGACGAATCATTCAATGTAGCATGCATCATCATTGATCATTGCTCCAACGTGTTCTTTGACCGGACGAAACCACTGGATCTCAGGCCGGAAGTGATGGACATCTTTACAGAGACACTTGGTGATATCAATCAGTACATGGCGATCGCCTTTCAGGTGTTCTGGAGGAACGTTGAAAGTTTTTCCAGACGTGACCGTCACGTCTCGAACGGACGAAGTCAAAAATACCTGGATATGAATCTAGAGGCGACGCTGTTCAGAGAAGCTCAAGATCTCGTGGAAGAGCTAAGAATCATGATCGGCATCTTTTCACAGCAGCTGGGCGTCCTCAAGAGCTTCCAAAAATGCTTACAGCAGATGAATGGTCACTCAAAACCGCGGACGATACTGCAAGACCTTGCGGAGTGGCTCGAAGACCAGCAGATATCTTCCCAAGTACGCTACAAGAGACCAATATCTTTGGCAGACATGAAACTCTTGGAAGACTTGATCGAAGAGGTGGAAAGTAGAAAGGCAGAGATCATAGATTTGGAAAATGTGGCACTTCAAACCGGCCAACAAGTGAGTGGATTGCGAGACAATCTGTCTCTCATATCATATGCTAACAAAAGGGCTCAGCTGATAGAGTTGCTGTCACTTAAACAGCAGCAAGGCAGTATAGTTGGGCTCGACAGAGCAGAACAAAGTGTCCAGCAAGGAAAAGCCATTATGGCGTTCACGATCACGACGGTTATATTTGTAAGTTGCACACAAAATCAATGTTGGTGGCAACGCAAGATCTGACATAAAAGAAAAAACATTCTAGACACCCTTGGGATTCTTCACATCTTTCTTTGGCATGAACAATTCGCTCACCGGTGCCCATTGGATGACACTTGGCCAACAATGTCTCGTCATGTGTAAGTCTCTCGCTCCCTATTCTCATGCTTCCTCGAGTACCGAACACACCTGATGCTCGCAGCACAGTCTGCCTCTCCGCAGTGATCATTGCCTTCGTTCTCTCACTGGCTTTCAAAGGGACCCAGTATCGAGAGTCCATGGGATTGCTGAGAACTCTGAAGAATTTCTTCCATGTCCACGGCTAGCTTGAGTAGACTCCGAAGCCGCAACAACCTGCCGCCGAATAATGTGATATATTTTGAACAAATGCAGGATAGGAGAAATTTCAGGCCCCAAATGGGACAACACATTGATTGAAAATACACGGGGCCAGACGGGGCTTTTGATCAATGCGCATAAGCTATACCGGTAGATGAATGCTTTAGTGTCGTTAGGTAGAACAATTTGTTATTGCTTGTGGTCTCGTTTCTCAACTTGAGGGAAGCGGACTGGGTGCATACTTCGAGTGAACAAATCCGTACCGCTATTTCAGACCTTTAGGCGCCAGTCTCGCCATCTAACTATTACACATGATTACTTGCAGACACGTTTAGGCATGCACGTCGTCAAATTGCCTTTTCGGATGTTTTGCCCTCGCATCATCGATCGCGAGCTGATGAGCGCGTCGGCTCGCCACTAAGTCAAGAAGAACAGGAAATTTTCATGACTGACGCGGTTTGAGACCTGCCCAGTCAGCTCCAATGACTGTTAGAGCACAGTCACCAGACTCGGCAGATCTTTCCGTCTGAAAGGAGACTAAATCGACAGTTCATGACTACTTCAACGCAAGATCACAACAAACTATGCCTTCACTATTCCTAGCAAACTAACTAATTAAGTCTATCACAATGCGAGTTCTGAAGTTTGCGCCCTGCGTGCTTTTCCTTTGCCCATTAAATTTTTCGTGAAAACCACAGTCAAGTGCTTTTCCGATCCCGGACTTGAACACTGCGCTTCAACGAGGGTAAATGAATACACGCCAGGCATGTGATAAGGAAGACAAACCTGACGATGGACACATGTGCACTTCCAATCGGCAGAACAGACACCCGCGGATTCCCGCGGATTTCGGCAGGTGGCATGTCGCTTCAGCACGGAGCAAAGAGGTTCAGATGACAAGCTGCAGTTCATCCATTAATGGTTCTCCCGAGAGACCCTGGCTGCCCCCGCAATTCATGCATCTAGGCGCGCCCCACAGCGTTTATGTACCCCAGCTCTTAGCTTCCCCTATCGTCATGCGAGAAAATTCGTTGGAACGCCGGATATTCCGTAGTTCTACCGGTTCTACCGATACCTCGCACCAACCTGGGGAGGAAATGTATCTCGTCGAATCAAGAAGGTCGCAGGGCTACGCTAGATCTGAAGCGGCACCTCGAATCTACCACCACCAACTTTATCATTATTGGCCTAGTGGTTATACTGGGCCCTTTGACATTGAGTTTGACGGGCTCGAGTCGACCCCCGTACCCCGGCGGCGGGCCCTTGATCACTTGGCGGTTATTTGTTTCCCCTGATTATCACCCTCCGATCGGTGGGCATGCCCTTTTCGGGACAAGAAACTGAGAAATTATCTGTCAAAAGCACAGCCCCAAGGCCATGCTAATTTCAGGCTGCATGCTGGAGTGGGTGGCATGGAGGGAAATACCGTGGAAAGTAGGTGACATACGCGTATCCATGCATGGGATATCCCCTTAGCTGGCCTGTCGCTTGCCGACACCAAGTACCGCCGCCCCGATTCATTCGAATAAGGCTGGTACTGGAGGGGAACCCCGGCCCCGGTTTGAATGACTTAGGTCCCGAAAAACTGGAGTTGTTTACCTGGGGAAAGCGCCGATTCGGGATTATTTTTCATTGAGGCCTACGTCAGCTCTGTCGATCAAGCGGTCTGAGCTGGGAAAATACAGCTTTCTTTAATATGTTGTCATCCCAACTTAAATGCCAATAGGCGCTGACATCGGAATACCAAGCTTCTGCAGAAAACCTACGATCACACAGCCGATCTACGGGAGATCTACAGGATGAAGTCTCAGCAGTACTTCGGCTCCTTGTCCAAGGGCATGGCCTTGGTGGGCTCTTTGGCTGCCAAGGTCGTGCATGGTCAGAACAGCTCCGACTTCACGTCCCAATGCACGAGCCTCGCAGACACCCTCACCAACTCGATCCCCAACGCCACGGTCCTGTCCACCGTGCCAGTCACTGCTGGCACGAACCTGACATTTGATGTTGACCCTACGTGCGACCCGGCCTACCAGGTCGTCAGCAGTGATGTCTGCCGGGTGTCCCTGTTCGTGCCTACATCTGACCGATCGAATCTCAGCATGGAGGTGTGGCTGCCCCCGGCCGAGGCCTGGACAGGTCGCTTCCTGAGTACTGGTAACGGCGGCCTCGGTGGTTGTATCCAGTACGACGATTTGGATTATACGACTGCCCTCGGTGAGTCCCTTTGACATCCCCCATACTTCTCTACGGCTCCACGAGGCTTTGTTCCGAAGACACATTGTGTCAGGCTGTGGCCTCAATTCATTAGACTGGACATCTTGCAACCGGTCTGGACACCGACTGACAATCTCACAGGCTTTTCCGCCGTCGCCACTAACAACGGCCACGACGGCAACAAGGGTGACGCATTCTATAACAATGAAGAAGTTGTGCTTGATTTCGCATACCGCGCGATGCACACGGGCGTTGTGCTGGGCAAGGAAGTCTCGGAGGCTTTCTACGGAAAGCCGCATGACCGATCATACTACCTCGGATGCTCTACCGGCGGTCGCCAGGGATTCAAGGAAGCCCAAGACTTCCCAGACGACTTCGACGGTCTGGTCATTGGTGCCCCAGCTCTGGCCTTCAACAACCTGTCCTCGTTCTCCGGCTCCTTCTACGTCAAGACTGGCCCGGTGAATTCATCGACCTTTGTGCCTCTGGACTTGTGGCCAACCATCCACGAGGACATCCTCGCGCAATGTGACGGCATCGATGGCTACGTCGATGGCATCCTCGAGGACCCATCTCTCTGCAACTACCGCCCCGAAGCCCTCATCTGCGCAGCAGGCAACTCGACCAACTGCCTCACAGGCGAGCAAGCAAACACCGTCAGGGAGATCTTCACCCCCATCTACGGATCAGATGGTCAGATCACATACCCAGCAATGCAGCCTGGCTCAGAGGACCTCGCCCCATACATTTACTACAACGGCCAGCCCTTCGAGTACACAACCGGCTGGTTCCAAAACGCCATCTACAACGACAAGAACTGGGACGCAGCCACCCTCGGCCCCAAGGACTACGCGTACGCACACGCCAAGAACCCGGGCAACATCGAGACGTGGAAGGGCGACCTCTCGGCCGTGCGCGACAGGGGCTCCAAGATCCTGCACTACCACGGCGGCGCGGACGCCATCATCTCGAGCTTCAACTCGCCGCGCTACTACGACCACGTCTCCCGCACGATGGGCTCGCCCTCGTCGGCCCTGGACGAGTTCTACCGCTTCTTCCGCATCAGCGGCATGGGCCACTGCAGCGGCGGCAACGGCGCGACGTTCATCGGGCAGGGTTCGGCGTCCAACGCCACCCTGGACCCGGATGGAAATGTCCTGATGGCCATGGTCCGCTGGGTCGAGGAGGGCCAGGCACCTGACAGCATCTTGGGGACGGCGTATGTCAATGAGACCAAGGACTCTGGCGAGATCGCGTTCCAGAGGAAGCACTGCAAGTACCCTCTGCGGAATGTCTACTCGGGCACAGGGGATGCTACGAAGCCGGACAGCTGGGAGTGTATCTGATCCAAGGGGACCATTCAATGGACTCTAAGTGCATTTGAAGCTGGATATAGTACATATGACTTGAGTCGCTAATATGGGAACCACATGTTCAGAAGCAATTTGTACATACTTCAGAATAGTTCTTCCGCCACATAATGCATGCGTTCATGGAAAATGATTCGGGATCCTTCTCACAGTACCCTGTCGAAAGATATGCCGATATCCGGGGACAAGACCGAGTAAGTGAGATGGGGCATCAATTTGGTTCAGTAGCTCCACCCGTTCCTGCAGGCCGGGGTCCCGCAAAGACGACTACTGTATTCATAGTAGCAGCGATTTGTTGTTAGGCTGAAGAAAAGCCCCGCATATTTTCAACGTCACCTCTCGAAATCCTACGAGGCGTTCCGTCAACAACAGCAATCATGTCCACCCCAACAGGCCCCAAACTCCTCGTCGTCGTCGGCGCGACCGGCAACCAGGGCGGCTCGGTCGCCCGGCGGTTCCTCCGCGAGGGCCCCGACCGATTCCGCGTGCGCGCCCTGACTCGGGACCCCGGCAGCGGGCCCGCACAAGACCTCGCCGCCCTAGGCGCGGAGGTGGTCCGCGCCGATCTCAACGACGCGGGGTCCCTCGAGGAGGCCTTCAAGGGCGCCAATGTCATCTTCAGCGTCACGAACTACTGGGAGCCGTTCTTCCCGCACAAGATCGAGGCCAGCCGGGCTCAGGTCAAGGCGCTGGGGCTGGCTGGCGTGAGGGAGTATGCTGGCCGCGTGGAGCTGGCGCAGGGGAGGAACATTGCTGATGCTGCTGCCGCGACGGTGGACTCGTTGGACGTGAATGGGTTTATCGTTTCTACGCTCAGCCATGCTGAGCGGTGCAGTGGGGGCCGGTTCAAGGAGCTGTATCACTTTGATGCCAAGGCAGAGGTGTTCCCGTACTATGTGCGGGAGAAGCACCCAGCGCTGGCGGCCAAGATGAGCTGCGTCCAGACGGGATACTTCATGACCAGCCACAGAATTCTGCCCGACTCGTACTTTGTCAAGGTTGGTCAGAGCCTTCCTTTGCAATCAAAGATGGTGCTGTGTAGGAATGCTGACCCTGGTGGCCCACAACCCAGACGCAGGACGACAGCTTCGAGATGCGGTTCTGTACTGACCCAGGCGTGCCCGTGCCCCAAATCGATCCGGTTGCAGACGTGGGAAACTTTGTTTTTGCCGTGTACCAGATGTCCTCGTGGTACGGCAAGGAGTACATGGCAGCAGGCACAACGTGTACCTGGCCGGAATGGATTGCCGCCTGGAGTAAGGCGACTGGCAAGCCGGCCAAGTTCTGCCAGGTCCCAAGAGAAGCCATGATCAAGGCCTGTGGAGACGAGGATTTCGGAGGAGAGATCGCCGATATGTACGACTACGCTTCTAGTCCGGGGTATGCCGGAGGAAAGACATTGTTGACGGCAGAGGATCTGCAAAAGGTGAGTGGTCTGAGGCATCACTAAAACACAGATGGAGAGGCTAATGAAGTGCAAGGCCGGCGTCGATTGCCCAATGACAAGTTTGCAAGACTGGATGATGAAGCAAGATTGGTCAAGCGTCTTGGGTAAGTCAGCAGTCGACTCGTAATGTAGAGCATTGGGCTATCATCAAGTGTCGCTCGGCTGAAGAGCTGGAAGCTTCAAGCGAGGAGTGGGAAGACTGTGAGGTTCAAGGGGGGTAATATGAGGAGACGTAAAGAATGCAAGTTCAGAAACCCAAAATTCACGCCCCACTAGAGAATTCACTTCAGGCGCATTTTGCGTCAGCTGCGTCGAGAGACAAGCTCAAACGCCGTCAAGGTACCTAGGTAAATGCCACCATCTTCTCAAATGTGTGCTTTCGCTCCCACGTCCAGAACCAGATTCCATCTCTCTGTCCTTGCGCCTCCCCATCTTTCCTTCTTCACGCCATCGCGTTTAAGGGTACAAACGGCCTGCAGCGAATGCCCGACAACCTCACACCCTACTTTTTCAGTCCCAAGGAGGTCCCACCAGCTCCAGGCAAGTTGTTCTTGGTCACATTCTTCCGCCCCTAGCATGTTTGGAATGCGCGGGCATGCTAACCTGACGGTGAAATTACCAGGTGCTAGGACCGCAAGCAACCGAGAATGGCGGAAAACATAGCTATCGAACGGCGGAGCTCCAGTGGCAAGCCTGCTACCCCCAGTGAAGCCGACGGCACGCAACCGGATCAACTCAAGCTACCTCATCACATGGAAAACGAGTCCGATGGTCACAAGGCTGATCGTTTGACGTTCTTTGGACTCGCACCGCTGAGGAAGCGACTCACCGGCCACGCGCTCGATTTCCTGCTAGATCATCGACAATGGGCAAAACCAGAGGATCCTCCTGAAGTGGTTGGCAAGAAAAACGTGATCATGATGTTTGCGATCCATGCGGAAATCGAAGATTGCCTCGTTCAGATTCCATTCGGTTACAAAGTCGACAAATCCAAGCCCCTGGGTCTCTTGCAGCAACTCTTGGGAATCTCCTACATGAAGGGTCCGAGGGCTTACACATTTTCTCTGGCAATCCTGAAGGCGTATAGCAACAGTCGGCACGAACAGATCCTTGAGCACCTTGTCCGAGATGAATTGCCGCCTGAGCCCGAAGCGCTAATGGATAAGGTGCTTTTGTCGGTCGTGGACAGGCGTCTCGTGTTCAATTTCACTCACAAGCCTTTCCACACCATTCCTGCCCTTCTTCCTGACTCACGCCTCCAGCAGCATCGTCTGAAGCTCGAGAGCCTTTTTCTCAACGAAGCTGAAGTCGATAAGGTCTTCACGGAGTTCGTGCCAATGGTTCCAGAGGAGGAGCAGAAAGCGTGGCCGAGACCTTGGCAAATTAAGGACTGGGTTGAGCTGCAACAGAGGAGGTGCAAGAAGGAGTTCAACATTCCGAAAGCTACCCTTGTGTCCAAAGACATGGGGATCACCACCGAGATAAGTCAAACAATGATGGAGGCCAATGGTGGTTACATCACCGGACACACGCCATACATGTCTTTCACACGACCCAACGGTTCACAAGTCTCGGGTGGACTCCACATTTACACGCTGGCCATCCGCCTCGCTTGTAACTTCGTCTCATCGGATCCAGAGACAGAAGTAATCCAGAGCTTTGCCAAAGTCATGTTCAAGAGAATCGCGTTTCTTGCGTATTGTCTTGAGTCTGATCTCAAGCTGTATTACCGCACGCCTGGTTTCATTGAGCAATTCCAAGCCATCGATCGGAATGACATCGCCGCAGTTACCATGGTCATAAATCCTGTGGAGATTCACGGCGTCCTGGAAACTGGTATCTTTATGATCACCCGGGCCGCTGTGCCAGAAAACCCGAGTGTTTCGCAGTGGTCCTGGATTGCAACGGAGGTACAAAAGGGAAAGGTTGCATTCCAAAACGCTTGTGAGGAATCTTTAGCTAGAAGACTACCTCGTGGATCTAACTTCTTCGAAATCTTTGGGTAATTCTGCCACCTGGGAACCTTGGAGTCAGGGTGGATTCTCATTGAACTTATGTCGACGACAGGGTCTCAGATCATGAAAGCGTTAACTGCTGTGGGGAAGGAAATCGCAGTTTGTAGAGAAGCTATGGTAGTCAGAATGAGAGTATGGCAACATTCTTCAGACTTTGTACAATTGCTTTCAAACGCATGCCAATGAGCTGCAAATTAGCAGTGCTGTTTACATGAAGGTTATGTGGCAGACATTTACTTGCGAAAAAGGGTATGGGGACTGCTATTGACTTTACTAGAAACCTATCAAGGATACGCACTCGGGTCTACAGAATTCTTCGAGCCAGTCCATTCACTCTGGCCGAAAAGTTCGCACTCCCGCAGCAACACTCTAGCCTAATAATCATCCATCTGAACTAGGTTCCAACCCTTCTGTGGCTCAATCGGTTATTGCTTCTTCTAGGTTATCACCCACCCCGGTTGCAAGCCGTTTGTTCGACGAGCCTTGCGCGTTCAATTCCTGCCTTTGTCAATTTCTCAGTAGGCTGCGCACGTCGTCTGCCCTCATCCAAGACGATGCAGAATGTGGAGGGCTCAGCACCTTGGGCAGGTGACTGCAGCAATCAATCTTTGGAACCAAACTTACCTGCATTCAGGGAATCATATCTTTTTTTGTCTTTTCTGGACTCAGCATCGGTTCACCTAATCGCTTACTCTTTGCTTTACGAGGTCGCTTGACTACAGTGAGGCTGACATGAAACGTGCTTGTGCAAAAAGGTTGAGGGATGTACGCACGTACATGACAAGAAGCCATCTCAGGACTTTTCCAGCCTGTGAAGATCAATCGAAGATGTGATTAATTGGGACACATCAAGATTTTCCTCTGAACTTCTCTTTCACTGTGATGCATGGAATACATGTGCTTGCTGAGGGGAAGCCTGCACAGATTTATTTTTCCCTTTCCAGTATCATACAGACAGACAAGATGCTGTGGACTAATCCTATACTTGTGCAAGACTCTATCCGTGATTGCGATATCAACGGGGACGAAGGGGAAAAGACGTTGTGGTTTCTGCCACAGCCACGTGGGCACAGACTTGTCCATGGGCCAGTCACATATACCTCCTCAAGCCGCTCAGCGCTCCAAACATTTGCATGCTGCATCGATCAACACAAATGAACCGCTGGTCTGTCCCGATCTTCCCGAAGTCTGCCGAAATCATTATCGTCCCATGAACACAATTTTGTTGTACATGGAACCATGCCGTTAACCCAGCGTCTTCCAAATCGCTGGAATTATTGCCGTGATTAAGCGGCAGTCAGTGAGTGCTGTTTCGATGTGATAGAAATGCAGTCATCACATCTTGCTAGCTTCTGATCAAGCCGCAGATGAGCAGATCTGATCAGCGGATGCCTTGATCTTGCGACGCTCCTCCGTGATGTCGACCAAGATCTTTTGGCGAAGTTCGTCATTGAGATCTTGACTATCCCACTGGTTGTGGATCACGCCCAAGCCAATGTTCATGAGAGACCGAATATAGTGACGTTCCAGAAGCATACTGAGCTTGGATCCGAGAATGCCAGTCCCGTCGACAGGTCCAGCCGTGGGCTGATCCGCTCTCACTTGCAGTACAGATTCAAACTGCTGGATGTCATGCTCAATCCGGCCAATGAAATCTCTGAAGTCGCTACTGTCTGTAGAGCCTCTGATGAATTGGTGGATTTGACAGGTTGTGGTCTTGAAGAGTTGCAAGCCGGACAGAGCATCAGGGTGTCCAGTATCAGAATGCTCTGCTGAAGAATTAGGTGCAGTTTGTAGAGGGAGCATCGGTCCATCCGCTGGGATGCCAGGGATAACGAAATCGGAGTTCATTCTCGATGTTTTGCGTGCATCAATGGGTATTTTCTCGGTAGACTGGCTGTGTTCTGGATGCATGGCGGGCTTCGAATCGGCATCGAGGTCCAACTGGGCTGCATTCAGCTTTGCTTGAGCAGCCTCCCATGCTACAGCCATCCCACCTCGTGGCCAAGGTGCCTGCTGGTCAACAGGAATGGTGGGAACAAAGGTCGTAAAACACTTCTCAAAATGTGTTCTATCACGTAGCTGGTTCTTGATCTGTATCAGACGTAACTCCAACATTCTGTCGAAGGAGAACCGCTCCCGGGGGTGAGCCAATGGCTTCTTGGTCCGCAAGAATGCGATCTGTCTGTCCATAACATCCAAGAGCATCTTGCCCAGTCCTGATAGATCACTTGGCTCTGGTGGCGGTCGGTTGCCCTTTTTCAGATGGCAGCGTATCTCTTCCGAACGGCTGTTGACAAATGCACGTCGGATTTTCGAGAGGAACTCGAAGCCACGACGGCGGCCAGTTATGCGATTTCGCATGCCCAACAAGTCCAGCAGAGCGTCGAACGGTTCAGCCTCTGGAAGCAGGTCTCCAGTCTCTTTATCCACCAAGCACTCCTCAATTGTGGCAATGCAAACGAAGATTATGATCACGTTTTTCTGACCAATGGTGCCGGGAGGATCGCCCTCCCTAGACCAGCGAAGTTCAGACACAAGGTACTTGGCCGTCTCGCCGCTCAGATAATGCCGCATGGGTCTGAAGCCAGGAAAGGTCAGGTCGTCGCTGTTCGTGTAGTCGACGTCGAAACCAGTGATTCGGGCATATTCCTCATAGTGGGTAGTGGCGTCCTGGTCGTCATGCGAATGAATGTAGCGCTCAGGGCTCGTGTCAGCGGTGAGTTCAGAGCGGAGTAGGGTGGAGGCATCTCCAGCGAAATGCAAAAACAGTCGAGGCTCATATTTTGACACTCTGGCCGAGATGTCCTGGGGATTTGCCATCGTCTGTAGTCAAACCACTCTGGAGTGCTTTGTTGAGAAACGTTAGCATTCTTCCGAGACGTAATGTTGTTGTTGAGGGAAGCTGAGTAGGGGGTGCTTTCTTACTCAGAGGCATACAGAAAGGCAGGAATGTTCAGAATGCAGAGAGTGCACGATTGCTGAAGCCTCTGGCTGCGGTATCACTTTATAAGCTTTGGAAACGGATGTAAACAAGCAATCTCAGACACACACGTACCTTTAGTAGACTGTGGTGGGCCGGAATGCCACAGGAAGCTATCATCAGCTGGAATGACACAGCCAAAGGGGAGTCCGATTGATGTTTGAAGGTCTGAATCCGTAATGTGAAACGGTTTGGAGGTAGCCTTTCCAGGAAGTGGAACTGGGGAAGCATGGGGTGTGCTGCAAAGCTTCACATGGCCCACACCGTGCTTTGCTTTAGAACGGAGGCCCTGCGGTGTGGTCGATGCGAAAATTGGATCTCGACAGTGAATGGACCCTGATGTGTTGCGCAAGAAACTCTAGTAGCGCTCGTATGGTGGGGGAGGGTGTCTGGAGCAGAATGTATCCGGCCAGTCTACGCATGCCTATGGCTTGTGTAGTGTTTATCCGTTCGCTGTTGGGACTGAATCGCAAGTGTAAATCCAGAGTTGTTTATAAAGATTCTTTATTGTATGCTACAAATGACTACCTGTGCTCTAATAGGCAGTGCATCATCGTTGATGGGCACGAAAGTCTCACCTCGAGTTGTGCATTCTGATTGTTTGAGCTGCAGTGCTGCCGTTGTCTCTCAACGACTTCCCTTCACTTACGCCTATTTGTCTGCGAATCAGACAGCCAGAGATTGGTTCTAGATGCTGGCCAGTCGGGGGCCTGCAGGTACAATCGCACTGTGACACACAAATGATTAGCGCCAGCAAACGGATTATTCCCACAACTTTGAAGCAAATAACTGACTGAAGTCTGTTCCGTCGACAGGCAAGCTTTTACCACCATTTATAGTGTTTTGACGCACTGGACTCAGCAAGGTGATCATACCTTGACAGTCGTTCCATTTCTCGTTTCAAGCACCTGAGTTGTCAAGAAACTCCGACACAATGGCCTCAGAAATTGCGAGACGACATGAGCGGCAGAATCCGAATGTCCGTCAACCCAGGTATCCAATCGAGGAATTTCTGCAAGACAGGTGCCAGGAAAATGATGAGAAAGCGCTCGAGGTTGCATCGCGAGCTCTTTCCGCCTGGGAAAAGAAGCGCTCGAGAGGCGACGATACAACCGTCGTCGAACCCGGTCCAAAATCTCCGCCCGTGCGACTAGAATCAGTCTATGGCGACTCCAGAGACTGGCCCAAGTCCGCCAAGACACTCGGGATCAAGGGCGCTGTCCAGTACTCTTGGTCGAACATCGGCTTTCCCAACGACCCAGAGCTGGCCGTTCAAGATTTGGAGGATAGAACAGATATCGACAAGGACAACCTCAACATCGTGGCACTTGCTCAAGACATCTTGGACGTCAAGAGCCGCAATGCCGAGGATATTGCAGACGTGGATACCCTGCGCACCGAAACCGACACTGGACGCACGATCGAGTTGTTCAAGCTGCGAGGCCGCCATGTTGCCAAAGTGGTCATCGAAGGCGTCGACGCCAAGCAGAGGGGTGTGGATTACAAGAAGCTCAAGACCGCCAAGGCTTTCGAAAAGAACGTGGAAAGAGAGTACCAAATCGACAAACCCTCGCTGGAAACCGAGCATCGTGTCATGGCACATGTTTTGTTGTCTCGTGGGGGCCAGATTGGCGGGAAAGCATGCGATTATTGGAAGACTGCGAGGAGCTTGTCTCAGCAGCATATTTACCTCGATCATGGACTTGACGACCGCATACAGGACAACTTTGCGAAATCCGACCGTGACGAGGCATTTGCGAGGATGCTTGAGATGGTCAAGAAATGCATCAAACAGAACGCCTTCAATCCGTACTACCAGGCGCAAAGAGGTAAGCTCGTCTTTCACCGGGCAGAAGGATAGAAGGATAAAAGAAGAGTTGGGCTGATTTCTGGACTGCTCGTAGATGAGTTCGCAGTGGCAAAGAATATGTTCCTCCATCTCAGGGATGCTGACCTGGTCATGATACTGGACTCGAAGGGCAACGTCATCATGTTCCAGTGCTCTGATTCCATTCGACAGCTGTTCGACAGGACTATGGATCAAGCTATCACAAGAGACCTGGAAGTATTCAGCACCCAGCAAGCCGTACCAACTCCAGATATGACACGCCATGGGTTGCACTTCGCCCAATGGCTTGTCGAAAGGCCCGACCTCGACTTTCGTCTCCCGAACAACGACCCACGAGTAGCGAAATCCGGAGTCTACCACTTCGGCTGCCGTTTCCCTATTGGTGACCCAGATGGAGAGGGCAAAGGCACCAAGACAGGTGGCCCATGTCCCACGAAGGACATGAGGCAACGGCTGGAAGGAAGCTGCGAGCATGACTTCCACAAGTTGCGATTTGGGGCGCTGGGTGCTTGTACAGAGGCTGTCAGTTTCTTCTTCAGACTGCTGGAGCCCGAGCTGTTCGCCGAGTACGTTGCCATCGTGGAACAAGTCCGCAACTTCAACAAGTTCGCCCACTTCGAGACACGCAAGTCCCAGGAGCCCTTCGCCATGCGCGCCTTGCTAGTCAACCTGATGACAAACGAGCATAAAGACCACGGTGACTGGCAATGCGGCTTGGCTGGGCTTACAGTATCTGGCTCATTCCAAGGCGGAGACCTTCTGTTGCGGGATCTGGGAATTCAAATCCAATGCCCGCCCGGTAGTGTGCAACTGCTGAGGGGTCGTGAGCTCCGACACTCCATCACGAAATATTCTGGGAGGCGCTTCGTCGTCGTCCACACCAACCATGAGGCCGTCAGGAGGTGGGCGAGGCGCCAGCTTGGACTCCCTATCACAGACATCGGCACGACTCCTGTCGATAGCTGCCTCGAGAAAAACCAGGAGGACTTTGTTCCCGAAGACTCTTGTTTTGAGTCATCTCAGGAACTTTTCCCGGAGCGGTATGACCGCACTTCAGACGAGGGCTCACCGGAGTCGGAAGCTTCATTGCCCAAGGTATCTAGACCTCGGGCCAAGTCAGACAACAGAATGAGAACCGCTTGTTCATCAGATGCATCAGCGGAGAAGAGCGAAGACAATTCTGTGCACCCTTTGAAGAGACAGGACTGAGTCTGCTGACGTCTAAATGCCTGTTATCCAGTTTTGTCTGGATGCAATTGGTCACAGCACACGATACGAATGATCCACGTATCTTGCTCAGACTCACGGACGTTGGTTTGTTGTAAGAGTTGTCAATGGGATCGCTGCAAATTGATCATCTCAGGAGGTGGCTACGGGCTTCCTTTTAAAACAATAGATATGAGAGTACATGAAGGAAGATCAGAATAATCCCGTCCTCTAGTGCCACCAGGTTAAGCAGAAAGTGACAACTGATAAAGAGGGCCAGGGGAGATGGGGCATCTGTGTGTTGATAGGACTTACCCGTCCCGTGTCTGCCCAGGTACTTAAGTATTTTCAGTCCATCTGTCAATGGCCCTTGAGCACTTTATAAAGTGAGTGTTGGCATTCATCGGCACTAGTGAATCTTCGTATGCCAGTATCGAGAGTAAGCGATAGTGTGTGTCTCTTTAGCGGACCATGAACGACTGCCTTGTTTTCGGTAAACTCCACGGCCGAAGCAACAGCCGTAGTGAATAGAATCTGTCGAAGACCAATTGAATAGTAAGTGAATTTATCGACCCCTCAAACTATTCACTTTGATATGGTGACTTGCGTTATTCTTTTCTCGTGCCGCAGAAGCACAGTCTCCCTCAACTCTCTTCCGCACTTGTCGTCACAACACATTTGATGATCCACGCTACGGCATCAGATTCATCAACTCGCTCGACTCTTTGCACTTAGATATCCCTGGAGGCATCGCAAACCAAGTGGGCATCTACAATCAATTGCTACCCTCATCAAGCTGCTGCCAGCAACATGGCTACCAACCCCAGCACTCACCAGCTGGTCATCATTGCGAAGCCCCGACCCGACCAGCCTTACTGTCAAATTGCCACGGCTTTCCAGGATTGTTCGTGCAATACGCAAATTCTACACCCTTGCCTCAATGCCTTGCGTGCTTTCTCTGATGAGCGCCACCGGTTTGGCATTCTTCAAGAGCTCGCATTTGCTGCTGAAGATCGGGGTGACAAGCCTGATTTGATGTTGCCGGTCGACACCTACTACCAGGCGAGCGAAGAGATAGATGAAGATTGTCGATTTCCATATATCACCTCCACACTGGTCTCCAGCATGGGCTCTTGCGTGGACGAAGGACACGCCGAATATCGTTGTTCGCTAGAGGCGCCATTTCATGAGATTCGAGATGCATTCGGAGCAGCTCATGCTCCCCTTTACCGGGATTGCGAAGACATATCTGGGGCTGCCTTAGGAGACGTTACTATTGGCGTCATCGATATAACGGACTTGTGCAAGCTGAGATACTGCTTCCTCAGCATGCCCATTTCGTGCGTCAAGTGCGGCCTACGGAACTACAACCCCAAGCTGCCGACAATTTTTGACGTGTACGGCGGTGATGTGCCGGAGTGGGAGTTGCCAGAGTATACGCCTTCATCCGGCGAGCCCATTTCGTACCGCATAGAGATGTTTTCCGACGGCAATATCGGACCTGTGCGTGTGGAACGGGATGTCGAGGCATTGGAGATGTTGCAAGTCTACCCGCTTATCGACGTTGCTACTGTCGCAAGTAAGTTCCAACGTCTTGATTGAATTAACATGAAGACCTTAAATCCCTGTTACAATCAACGACAACAAGAATGTTACTGACCATAGGCCCCGCACAGATTGCTGGCCTTCCACGGCCTGGAGACTGCCTGACCAAACACCGGCGAATTCTGCCCAACTTCCCGTGCATCCCCGGGGCCTAAGTGCACCAAAGCGAGGAATCAAGTCTCTTTCCGAACTGGCACAGAATAAGATCATCGACGCGATCATCCTTGGGCTCTTCGATGACCTTGAGCTTCTCGACTACACGATGCTGATCCGCGGGTTCACGAAGTCCTTCCTCGCCGTGTGCGCTTCCCGAGCCGACGAGCTTGCCGCCTCCGAACACCAAGACTTTATCGCCGCAATGCTTGCCCGCCTCCTGGAAGGCGCAACTTGTGTGGATCTCTACCCATTCCGTCAGCTTCCATTGGGCACGATCCGTGAAGTCCTCGGTAGCAATCGCCTCAAAGCCATGGAGATCCTCAACCTGTCTGGCGTCTTCGTCGACTGTCCTGGCGAGATCTGGACGACGCTCGACGCCATCCCTCACAACCCGGAAGTGGTGTACATCCTAAGCCCGCCGAGCGTGGACAAGGTGGCCGAGAGTGTAGAAATCCAGAGGGCGATTCCGCATTACTTCGCAGGAGGGGAGTTCAAGTTCTGGGACCGGGTGGGCTCAAAGAAGATCATCATGAGCGCCAGTATCTCCACTGCGCTGAATTTGTACGGCTCTTCCTATCGAAAGGACAATCATCTGGCTGATGTTACTTGGTTCAAATGCCTGCGAGAGCTGACTCGAGGAGATACGATGCGTTTGCGTCTGTGGCCTTGGATGTAGTTGCGCATAGGAGAACAGCTTCTTCTTACTTTGAAAACTGGTCAGGGCAACAACTCTGTTCGCATCTTCAGCCACTGCGTCTACAACATATGCTAAGCTCTTCACAGCCTGTCAATCTCTAGTCATCATGGAGACATTTGGGTGTATCTGGGCTCCAGTTCTCAGAAGTATCACCTCTGGTGGGACACATACTTCTCCTCCGGAAAGGGTAACACAATGTTTACACGGAGGATTCGTTGTTTTTACACCCCGAGTCATCGCGACAGGGTAAGCGTGAGAATTAGGAAGGGAGTCAGGTACATGTGTAGCAAGGCATACCAGTGTTTGATAGCTTAGGTTCGCTCTAGTCACATGGGAATTGGTAAGCTCAGCAGAACAGGATCTCCAGTAGAAGCGTGGCAGGGCTCTAGTCAACCCTGTCCGTTTATCTATAGGCGCAGAGCAAAATAAACATGTCTTCTCACATAGAGCATATCGGAATGAGAGCATTTGCGAACTTTGTCCCTGAGCCCATCATTTCCATCAGATCAAGTAGAAGCTTGCCTCAATCAGCAACGACTTTGTCTTCTGAGAGATTAACAATCAGGCTCACGGCTTGAATGCCACTCAGAATAGACCGGAATGATCAGATCACGTCCCAGACTACTCGAACGACATAGTTATCCCATCGAACTAATTTCGAGAGACCCAGATCCTCGCGGCGAGAACGAAAGTTGTGCTCTCTACAGATCCCTGTGAAAGGTTGGTGGTTTCTGCCAGCTGGAAGCCCGAATCCTCTCCCCGTAAAGTCTCAAGAGTCCCACGGGGATTATGAAGACTACAGTCAAAAGAGCAAAGACCAGCCAAGCAAATTGGAACCCTATCTTCTCCCCGAGTGGAATTCTACATGTCATGCTTTAGTACAGTATCAAGGCTCTTAAGATGAAAGACAGGACTACTTACACATAGAAAGAAAGGAAGGCGCTGAATATGTGCCGGAATAGATTCAGGAGCGTTGATATCTCGGCGCTTTGGGCCTTGTAGCACTGTGATCGGCGGTCAACTGCGTGCATCCTTGCAAAGGGACTTGAAGAGGTGTTCACACGTACGTCGGTCGTGTAAGAGTAAACCACAGTTGTAGCGACTTGCAATCCGCAGTTTGCAATTCCCATCCCAAATGCGTTGCCAACCCAGCTTGTAGTTTTCGAATGGCTGATGCATGCACCCTGAATGATCGTGCCAATGGGCAACAGCAAAGCCAGCCAGAGCGCATCCAGGCGCGGCTCGGGTGGCCGACGGCCATCGTGGCGTAGAGAGTGTTTGTAAATCAAGAAGTCGACGAACCACCCCGCATTGGCCTCACCAATGAGGCACCCGATCAATAGTGGGATGCTAAGGATGAGACCTGTCTGTATAAGGTTATAATCATAAATTGTCCGAAATACAACCGCGCCGGAGGCGGCAAATAGAACGCTTCCAAAGGAGAAGGCCAGCATGTAATACAAGGCCGGGACGACGACGCAAACGTATTTCAGCATTCTGAATGGCTGGGTGAAATCGTTTAGGCTGAGCCTGCGATCGGGCGAGTGTTTTGGTCTGAACATGAGGAGATCCATGCGTGAGCTTTCTTCGTACACAGAAGTCGTGGTTTCGGTCTGTCGCGAGTAAATCGTCTCTGGCAGGCAAAACAGGTTGATTGCGAAGAGGGCAAATTGGACGTATGATGGTATGGTGAAGCAGTACCTCCAGCCCAAGTTCTGAGCTGTGAAGCCACCAATCAATGGCGCAATGTGTGGTCCGTTGGTCAGGAAGAAAGTAAAGATTCCCATGAAGAAGCCTCTCTGGTGGAGGAAATACAGATCACATATTGTCGCGGCGCCAATAGCGATGGTGCTGCCGGCTCCCAGGCCCGCAAATGCGCGGGTGGCGAGAAGGCCGCCCCAATTAGAGCAACTTCCTGCCACCACGTTTGCTATGGCGGCTATGAGGTTACCCCCAAGGTAGATAGGTCGTCTCCCGTAAATGTTGGCAAAGGGTACGATCAGGAGTGGTCCTACGCCTCCGAAGATGATCTGCGGCAGACCTTAGCCTCCCTTCTGTGTACTTTACGAGTTTGCCAAGAAGTGGGGAGGGGAAATTCGACTTACATATACAGTCAGCTCGTAAGATGCCTCGACTGTTGTGATTCCGAAAGCTCGCCCTAAGGGGACGAAAGCAGGGTTGATAACAGCCGATGCCATCGGTCCCACCATAGCGAGGAACGATATTTGCAGGAGAACGGCGAATTTCAACGCAGGAGACCAGTTCTAGAGTGACGTGTCAGTGATTTCCTTTATATTTGAGCTTTCGCTATGCAACAATTTTACTTACCAAGGGGTCGTCTTTGTGGTCTGAAGGTTGGGGGACCAGAGGGAGGCCATGCTTGTCAAGTTTGAGCGTGGGGGTGGATGTTTTCCCGTTCTCGTCAATATCAACAATGCTTTTTTCGTGCGTAAGGGCTTGTTGCCCATCTTCAACTTCACCAGCTGAAGGAGACATTGTATATATCAACCAATGATGGTGAGCAATTTGAGACGCAGGCAGGAAGAAAGAAGACAATTTACAACCACGGACTTCACGAAAAAGATGGAGCATACGTCTCTAAAAAGATAACAGGATAGTATGCGATTAATTTCTCCGTCAGCTTACCAACCCTAGCCAAAACAAACACCCCTAGACAGGGACCAGTAAATACCCTGTGGTCAGCATTGGCAAAATGCATTGCGACGTAGCTAAAATGTGTGCTAGTGGTCACCCTTGCGGGTCTCGCAATCGGCACTTTTCGACGCTGCGGAGAAGCGGAGAATGTACCAAACTCGAGCACCTTACCTCTCTTCCACAATACAAGGTATAATTCGAAGCCAAACTAAAAGATCCTTGCGAGATGGTCCACCAGTGTAAGCGTCACTATCATTACTCCAGGCAACAATCTTGATATGGAGGGTATAGAATGGATTATAAAATCGATAGCGACCATGCTTCGCTGAATCTCTGTCAGAGATCTCCATGGAAACTTCGGTTGGCTACCCGGAGCACATGCCCTAGAGAACGGGCCTGCAGGAACCTGCATGAGAACAACGTTGAGCCAATAATTCATGTGACGATCACTCTGCTCATGGAAAACTCGCATCTTGGCATCAGAAATTCCCTGGCTGAGCAGCTGATGCGATCAACGACGCCCAGAAGACCACGCTCTATGTGGTGGAGACCGCAACCTTGTGATGACAGCTTGGAGAGTTACACGGGCGCTTGCGCCGAGTTTACTCTAGTCAAACACGTCCCACCCCATAAACCGGAAGAGGATATTATGTCTTCTCCCACGGTTCTCTCGGCATGCGCCATGCCAATCTTGAATCACCTACTTACTTGTCCGCTGTTGGCCCATTCAATCATGATATCATTTGATTCCTACTGGTATTCTTGATAAGCGGCACTAGACCTTCTAGGGGAAAGAAGAATTTGCAGATGCTCTTGTCGAGGTGATACTAGATTGGTCCCGGTAGTACTGGAACAAGCAGCGCAAATAGCAGAGTAAGACAGATCTGAAGCCATACACACATGTTTCGTGATAATCAGATCCTGGTGTAATGTCTGGTGACTTTGAAGCTTTCAGTATGTAAAGAGGTTACTCATGAACGACAAGACAGGTCAGCGGTTGTGGAGGGCGCAAGCGCAAAGATGAAATTTGTGTCCGGACGATATCAGCACCTTAGATATTTCTGCACCACCATAGCATTAAATGACGTAAATACTTGACTGGACGAGGCTTCAGCCTACTATGATAACTTGACAGGGGAGTTCACGGTATAGGCTGAGGTAACATAGCATCTGAGCAGTCATATGTATTCCAGGAGCAAGCAATTCTGCACTGGTTGCAGTGTGGGCAGGCTTACCATTCCGGAATTCATTAAATTTTTGAATGCCTGATTAGATGCTAAAATTATAAATAGATAGATGAGAATGGGAACAAGGCCGTCTCAGACATCGTACAATACTTCGTCACTCCAGTCGTGAATGTGGTGCAACATCGGCTAGGCAAGCCCAGCGTACCCACCGGTTTGGCTGACACTCTACTTTCGACGGTTCAATGAGCCAGATAGAGCTTTTAAATTATTGGCATCATCTGCACTGGTGTTAGACTTCGCCACCGGGGAGCGGTCATTCTCACGTCAACATAAGCGGGAAAGCCTGGCGTAAACAGGGTCAACTTGTTCAGTGTATTTTTATTCACCGTACATGGCCGTACAGACGAAAAGGAATTTTATTCTGATCTTAGCAAATAAGCAATATGCCCAGCCCTTTTTCGAGAACCTGTGGTGACGCTTGATGACTACCTTCCAGACTCTTGATTCGGCGCGCACCTCTTAGATTGCTGCCTAATAAGACTGTATGGACGGGCCGGTTGGGTAGAGGTCATAGGCTTCACCAGATGACAAGAATTCTCTTTCGGGCTGATCGCAGATACAGTGCCAAGTGTTTCTGTTGCAAGTGGCGTCTAAGCAATGTCCACTTAGCTGAGGGTGGACCGTTTCGGTGAACGGCAGAGGTTCCAAGTGGATGGCACGGGAAGCATTGCAACTTCTACTGTCGACATAGGACAGGGACTGTAGTTTCAGGCCTACCATACGGGCTAGAACGGTGCGGGAATATTCCATGAGGGGAGCGAGCGAGGTAGTCAAAATGATGTCAAGGCCTCACGTGGGAATGCCTAGCCTGAAGCCGACACTTAACGAGCTTGATGAGACTCGTGAAGCTTAACTCAACTCCACACAACAGAGGTGCTTGACTGCTAGGGATGACAAGCATGGCACTAAGCAAGTGATGTCACCCCACACGCAGTAGCTAACAGCCCAACAATGGCATTCTGCGAATGATGCATCTTACCATTCGAGACGGTCGCAACGGCCAATTCCGTTTCAATGAAATCCCCTGTGTCGTTGCACATAACTCAGGAAGTGATGTGCTCCCTGGCCTCTCGAGCGAATGCTCGCGGAACAAATAGCTTATTATTCCAGCCACATAACAAGTCCACCCACGCACCTGCATCTCCCTGGTTGGGCATCACATGCCCGCTGTCTCCTGATATGTCGCCCCAGCCTTGCCTGCGAGTGGCCGGTGGCTGAAATGTCTCTAAGGCTGCTGACACTGACATCAGGATCAGCGTGGCCACACTCACCACTCTGGACAGGGTAGGGGGAAAACTGATGACCTGTGTGGTCAGTCCATGCGCACAGTCATGAAGGAATGGGCGCCCTAGAGATTGTTCGGGATGAGATCCGACGGGTCTAGATCAGTTGCCCTCTGGCCATGATCACCAGCCTGTCGCTGGTGGTGCCCAGGCGTGTCATGTTTGTGCTGGCAGTTTCCGATCAGTGAGTGAGGTGACTTGCTCAGGCTTACGGTAACAGCTGCTTTCAAATACAAGATCTTCACATGACAGAGAGGCGAGGCGGTAGACCATAACCAAGTCTGCCTGATCACAAGCTTCACACATACTAAACTTGGGGCAGAACGCTCTGGGTTGCAGTTGGCTTTGGCCACCAAACTCTCCTACCACCGTAGCAGAAGGAAGCCTGCAAGAAGTTGGACCCCAACACCCTGGTCCTCCTCCCCCGCAGTTCGAACCACTGGCCCCACTCCAAACAGAACCCCACCGAACGACCCATCCAGTTCTGCCCGTCAAGCTTGGAAGCCCACACCATCCCAGGGGGGCAATCCAGCCATCGTCATTGTCATTCTTTGACATCACATCACAACAACAACAAATCAAAACATCACACGATACCCAACACAAGGCTCACAACACAGCGCACAACACAGGGTCCCCACAATATCCTCACAAATCTCATCATCTCTCTCCACCCACATAACACAAGCAAACAAATATCATCCTCAAGCGCAGCCGCAACCATGGCCGAGGTCGTCGAGATAACCGACGCCGTTTCGCACTCCCCTCCTCCGCCCAACGTCAAGCGCCCAAAGGGCATCCTCAAGAACTCTTCTTACCAGGGTCGCTCGCCTCCAGTCTCCCCAACAGCCGTCGCCGACCCCACCACGCCAGATCCCAGCCTGACCGACAAAGAGGTCACCATCCAAAACACTCAGATCAATGCAGGCCACCGCCGCTCCTCGTCCGCCGCCAGGCCCGTCGGCTCGCGGCGCCAGAGCTCACGCACCCCCTCCGTCGCCGACCCGTCTGAGGAGGCGGACCCCCGCATCAAGTGGGACGAGGCGAACCTCTACCTGACCGAGCAGGAGCGCACCAGCACCATGAAGATCACGGAGCCCAAGACCCCCTACGCGAAGCACTACGACCCCGCCGAGGACCCCAGCGACGACGACGACATCAACGCCCCCGGCGAGGGCTCCAGCGGCATCAACGTCAGGAAGCGCAAGGAGGGCAGCCACCACGGCAAGGGCCAGAACGAGGACGATATCCCCGGCCTGTCGCTGGGCGAGCCCGAGGAGGCCGTCCCGGACGTGCCGGCCGACGAGGTCGAGCTGAAGCGCCAGCACCGGGGCAGCGGCAGCGCCGTCCACATCGACGGCGCTGCCCAGGACGACTCCGGCCTGTCGCCCGAGGAGCTCGAGAAGCACCGCCGGTTCGAGGAGATGCGCAAGAAACACTACAAGATGACCTCGGTCGTCCACACCCTCGGCCACCCCGAGGAGATCGACACCCTCGCGGCCGAGGACGAGGACGAGGATGACGAGGATGGGGCGCAGGGAGGCGCGTCTAATGGTGCCGCCGTCCCGCCTGTCCCTCCTCTGCCGGCTGGTATTAATGGTCGCTCGGCTTAGATGTGGCAGGCGTCACCGTCCTCCGCTACTTGTCGATGGACGGGTGAGACTTGGAAAATGGAGGTCTCTTGGTGGAATGATATTGCAAACTGTCGGGATTTTCCCAGGCCTGAACAGCGAGTCAAGTCTACCGACCACCTGGTCGTGGTCACTTGCCATGAAGGTTGTCGAATTTCCAGAGCGACACAGTCGTTACGGCTGACTTCACATTTGTGTCTGTCATACTCGACACAGATTGGGAGAATGTGGGGAAACAAGACGCAGGCACAGCGGTAACATGTCAGGGCACACTCTGGTGGAGGGCGTTTTCAAGGAGTCGTGATCATTTTTGTTGCAGTCCCAGCTTTTTTGTTTCCCTTGTCTCATACATACCACGAACATCGGAGGCGCGCGCGCAAATGGCGGGTTGTTCTCAAAGGCATAGTCAGGTCACAAGTAATCCATAGTATTCCCTACAATGGCCTGTTCCCTGCAGCGCAGATCTTGACGGATGGAATCTTGAGTGTGTAGCTTGATCTTCTCATCTCTATCCTCACTCGAGCGTCTCCTGGATCTTAACAGATGCTCTGCTCCCCTATTACGGGCATGGTCGAAAACACCCGCTCACAGCAGTCCCTTCCTTGCGAGCTCGACCTTCCTGGCAGCCTCTCCAGCCTTGAACCCTCCCTTAGAAACACAGATGCGCTGGCCGTCCGCCAACTCGAACTTGTCCTCGTGGCTGGGCCATGCGCAGGGGCAGTGGTGTGGGAAGTGCACGCAGGCGAGCGTGTCTGGGCAGAGGTAGTTCTCGCAGTGGGCTGTAACGGAATTGTTGTTAGCCTTCGTCATGAATCAACAAGGTTTTGGCTGGGAATACCTCTATCAACCTGTGACCTGTACCAGGAGGAATCGGAGGGCGCGTTTTGTTGTTGCTGTTGGTGGTGGTGGTGTCCTCCTCCTCCACCACCGCCTTGGCCGCCGAACATCTGCTCGAAGAAGTTGAACTGCGCCGATACTGTGCCCAGGAGGGCGAAGAGGAGCGAAAGGAGGAACTGCTGACGCATTGTGGTTTATGCAGACGAAATTCAAATGGAAAAGACAGGCCAAGGCTGGTCCAGTTTCATATAGCTTCGTTGCTATTATATGCAGTTGACAAGAAGTTACTTGTCCACGAGGTGCTACAATGAATGCTTCCCCCTGCCGAACCCCTTCGTCAGCGCAAGCTGTCCAAATTCATGGCCGGCGGACCCTTGCAAATGGCTTATCGTTATCAAGGACCGGATGACTAAGCCAGTCAACGTCCGGCTAGCAATTTTCTGGATGAGCGCATCGAAAGCCGCGTCGGATGGAGCTCTATTTCGCCAGCACGGAGCTCACAACCTCCCACAGCGTCCACCAGACATGATGCGGCTTGGTCAATTGCAACGGCCATTACAGGCCGTTGCTGTGGCGGGCTCTTGCCGACCAGCCCTCACCACATTCACCCTCCCATCCCGGCCAGCAGTTCAGTCGACACCGGCTCAAACACACCCAATCGATGGAGTTGTGGAAGGGCGGAGGTATGCCAGTGTGAAGTCGCAGGGCGCATACAGGATACCAAACAAGAAGACGATAGCCAAGAAGCTCGGCGCAAAGAAGAGCGGTGGTATGTTCACATCTGCTGTCACCAACGTCTACCGAGAACGACTCCCCTCGCTTGGCGCATGGACAGAGCCCATGGAAGCGAGAATCTTGGAGCAATTGAGCTGACAGCTTCCTTTTACTTTCCTCTAAGACCAACATGTTATCCCCGGGAATATCATCTTCAAACAGCGTGGCACGATGTGGCATCCAGGCGAGAACGCCCTAAAGGGCCGCGACCACACGATTCACGCCGCCGTCGAGGGCTACGTGAAATACTACCGCGATCCCCAACTACACCCTACTAGACAATACATCGGAGTTGCTTTCAACCGAGACGATACCCTCCCCTACCCGAAGGACGCACCCCGTCGGCGCAAGCTCGGCATGGTGGCTGTCACGCGCAAGGTCCACGAGAAGAAGGACGCCATCTCCGCTAGTGGTATACCAAGACGAGTCGTTCGCCAGGCTGGATTATATGACATTGAGGAACTAGAGCAGAGGTTATGGTCACGAGACAAGGCGCGCGAGCTAGAGCAAGCCAGGAACGCGGCAGCGTCGGCAACCGCGTCCGGGGCAAACGCAGCAGCCGGCGCAGCAGCCGCCGCCGGGGAAACGGAGCCGACGCCCATCACGGGCGCGGAGAAGGGCAAGGCGGAGACCGGCGCCACCAAGGGAAAGAAGCGCACACGGTCACAGCAGCGAAAGCTGGTGCACCCGCTCGCGTTCATCCAGAAGCGGTGGCTGGAGCGGCGGCGGACGCGGACGCTGCACCTGAACCCGCGCAGCTACAGCTACACGGAGACGAACGCGGCGATCGGGCGGCTGGCGTCGCGGACCATGTACACGGCGCCGTGGAAGCTGGGCGGGCGCAAGGCGCGGTTCAGGGCGCGGCGGGGCCGCCGCGAGGAGCGCATCAAGCAGATCGCCGCGGACCGCGAGCTGGTCAAGGCCGAGAAGGAGAAGGAGCGCGTCGCCGAGGAGGCCAAGAGGGCGCGCATGCTTGCTAAGCAGAGGGCCAAGGGCCAGGGCCGCGCCGCGCAGAAGGAGGGGGAGGGTGGTGCGGCGAAGGAGGGGGGGAAGAAGGTTGATGCGTGAGGTGGGCTGTCTGTATGATACTTAGAGGTGGTGTGTCAATACGAAAAAGACATGTCAAAGAGGCCCGGGTGAGACGTTGATGCAGGTGCTTGTTACACTACGAAATCCCGGGCGCTGACTGAGGAAACACAAGCAACTACCCCGACCCAGGTTTGCGTCTCATGGTTCTTCTTTTAAAACACCTAATGAAAATATTAAAACTTATTTCGAGCACTGGGAAGGAGCTGCTTTGGTCCCTTGTGTCTCCCATATCAACGGCGGAGCTGTCCCTCTATGCTCTAAGCTGTCGTTGGTATCGATGCCTAAGATGCAGTGTCGTGGCCACATCTGCAGCTCCGTACATCACACGTGGGTTCGACCTTCAAGTCCCAAACCTATGGTTACACAAGTCAGGCTGAGCCCGCTCCGCCTCGGGCTGAGCTACCGCTCCCGCGGTATGCTATCACGTGGGCGCTGACCTTACTTCCGTGATTTCTTACTGAGGATGGATGGCATGGTTTTTACCTTTTCAAACTCTGCTCCCCTCACCTCACCTCAACCAGCCTTTTTCGCTCCCTGGTGTCACTCACCATGGCTGCCCCGGGTTTCGGGTTCTCCGTGGGCGACTTCATTGCCGGCGTCTCCCTCGTCAAGAAACTCATTCGCGCGCTGAATGATGCAGCCGGATCCCGTGCAGCCTACAGGAAGCTGATTTCTGAACTTCTCAATCTGGAAGATGCTCTCACCGAGATCGGCAAGCTTCAACTTGGGCCGACTCAAGAGCTGCAGAAACTTGCTTTGCAGAGCGTGGTGAGGGAATGTGAAGCCAGTATCGAGACTTTTCTACTGAAAAACACTAAATTTAAAGACTCGCTCGGCGTTCAACCGGCTTTGACACCTCCGACTTGGCGGACGAATCTTCACAAGATACAGTGGTCTCTGTGCAAGGACTCCGCTGTGAATGATCTTCGAACTGAGATAGCAGCCCACACTACAACGTTGGGCATCAAGCTTGCCACAATCCAAGTGTGAGTGATACCATGTGGTAGCTGTTTCCAGGCGGCTAATCATACTAGCTCCGCCACCAAATTGCACGAAAAGCGCCTAGACGACTGCACACAGTTGTTGCAAGCGGTATGTGACGAAACTAAGGAAGCAAACGCCCGTGCCGAACAGAACAGGGACACACTCGTGGTCCATACAGGCATGATGGAGACAATTTCACACGCTGTCTCACGCCTGGTATTTGGAACACAAGAGGATGGGCTATTGTCACTTGTCCGTACGGGCCTGCAGTGGCACATCAGAATCTTCGACGCCATCACTCAGATGCAGCAGCTTTTGCTTAAAATACCACCTCAGATTCAGCGCGAGCAACCCGTCCTTTTTGAGGACGCGCATGGGAGAATTACCCCGTTCCACGTTGAGTTCATAAATTCTTATGGCGCTTTTCAGGCCGTTCTGGAAGCTCGCTTCGAGAATATGCCTGGGCTGACAAAAGTCATGAACTTGGAGTACGCTATGCAGGACATCCAGTCCAAGAAGATCATTGATCTGTCCGGACCTTGGGAGAACACAATGCGACCCGGGAGAAAATTTGTCATGAGCATGATCTTCCAGATGACCAACGCAGTGGTATCGGCTTGTCCAGGATGCTCAACAGAAGCGTCCAGTCGCCCCGTGAATTTAGGCTCAGACATCCAGTGGTATGAAAAAGAAAAATCCTTTCTATTCCTCTTCCTCGCACAAATTCATTTGACTGATCTAGCACAACGACAGTTTGAATCCGGATTGCGGTCTGGTCTATCGTTGCATCACAGATGTTTATGACTCCAAATTATGCAAGAGAAAACAATCGCAGTCATACAGCAGTCTAGCAAAACGGAGGAAGCATAGACACGAAGACAACGTTACTGATGAGGATGACCAAGACGGGATATCCGAGTTTCGTCGCGTGCAGATTATGCATACGGAACCCAGCAGCTCTGCAGAGCGAATGCCGTCTCCCGATGACACGACTGGAAGATGCATCAAGAATATCTTCCATAATGTCTACAGCGACGGCGAGACCGACACCACCGAACGACTCGATGCTTGCCGCCCTGGTCACATGTGCAGCGATCCTATCGTACGCGAGTACGATCGCGTGATCAATTGCCGCAGATTACAACTTAGTGATCCACGGAATCTCGAGAGTCGAGACGATATTAGTGTCGCCTCCAGCGCCACCGTGTTTTCGTCCGATGGCTGGGTCTCAAGCTCTCCACGGTCGACACCATTGAGCCCCGGCTGGTTACCTCTCGAAGCATACGCCAAAAATAGCCCCTTGATCCATAATTCGCTTCTATCTATTACTTCAGACATTATCGAGGCAGATCTCCCTCCACTTCCGCCTCCAAGATTTGTGCCGGTCCACGGTCCGCAGCAAAATTACAAGGTTTCCTCGCGATTGCAGACGGAGCACATCAAATAGGGCAACTTGAAAGATTCGTATACTATTTACAGTGGGCACATGATGTTTTCAGTGTACCATTCGCTTGCTTCGCCTGACCATTTGCTGCCCCTCTGCAACGCACAAGGGGGAAGCAGGTACGAGTGTGTGCTGCCTGATAACCTTTCTCTACAATGGCACAAATATTCCTAGCAGGACCTGCAAATGGCGAGAATTAGGTTTGATAGAATGAACACCTGCAAGAGTGCCCAATTTACCTGTGTCTTGATGTGCATCGTGCCATCGTCCTAAGCGTACTCAAATTTCTAGGAGGCCTACGTGGGCATGGTGTTTAATGAGTTGTACAGTGATTCGCAGCTACAATGAATTGGGGCCAGCATCTGAGATGGTATCCCTCCTTAGAACATGCAACAAGACAGAACTACGACCGTGCTAAGACGGCACTATGCGATTCCTTGTCGAAAGAACGAAATATTGGCGAGGGAGCGAGCCTGCGTCAAAGGCCACCTGTAAGCTCCCAGCTGCGAGTGCAGTGCCTGTGCACGTCTAGTGACTTCGGCACTTGCTATCGGAGCCAACCAGAATTCTGACTGTGCCCCCAGGGCGATTAAAGATGCTGGAGGCTTCTGTGAAGACAGGCAGCAGTTCACACACATTGGCTCTCGCAGTGATTACGACTCTTGAGTAAATAAATCACTTTGCCTCGTCTCCCGGGGAAGGGTTTATCAGATGTGACGATTGAGAGTTTTGTTCTAGTACAGATTTGGCGCGAACATCATCAATGGATTACTGAGGAAGGATGAAGGTTGCTTGCAATAACCTTAAGGTCTTCAGAACCAAGTCCTCTGTAGCTCCTGCTGTTAAGCCTAACTGCTAGCTGCATTTTGCGTAATGTATTTCAACGTTTATCAAGCCTAGAGTTTTGGTTTATAAGGATCATTTCCTACTAATCATATAAAAACATAGTTAAAGATAAAGAAATAATTTAATTAATTACCCTATAATTACTCTACATCTTATTCAAGGAAGCGGCTACTTCTACTACAGTACCCAGCTAGCTACTCAGCTAGGTGCCTTCCTAGTTAGGCGGGTAACTAGCGCTAGATTTGCCCTCTTAGAAGGAGCTATGGTGGGTTGTTTCAACTACCTACATCAACCCGCTCGCCGTCCGTCAGCAACGCCCGCCTTAGCTCGTCAAGGACAGCAACGATGCCGGGTCGAGGCGACGGGGATGGGGGTGTGGCGAAGGGCCATGCGAAGAAACGCGACCTGGACGACAAGCTTCGGTTTGGTCTTGGCGCAGCCAACCCTGACGCGAAGCGACGGCGCACAGCTGGTGGACACGGGCAGCGCGACGACGATGGCACATCCAACAATTCCAGCTTCCAGTCCACCGCAAAAGATGCCAAGAGATACGGCGCATCAAGATCCCCCAAGCTCCAACTTAACAGCCTTCAGAACTCATCCCGTCCGTCCAGCTCTCTGCCTGCACTGCAGAGACAGCATTCCTCGAAACCGCCTAACAGCACCAGCTTAGCGGCTAAGGCTCCAGGGGCTCCAGGGGCTTCAGCGGCTTCAGGAAGCTCATGGGGTGCAAAACCAGGCGGATCAGGAGGTGTTTTTACCCGCCAGGATCGCCCTACGCGGAAGCAGAAGCCCCTTCCAAATGGTCCGCCAACCTTGTCAAGCACATCGTCGGACGCGTCCTCGATCCCCGCCGGCTTGACTGAGAATCTTCCTACTGTAACATCCAAGCACGTGCCCAGTCGATCCTCACGTTCCTTGAGATACGGGCACCAGCCGGCGGACGAGGCAGCCGCGGGGAAGGGCAGCAGCCCACAGAACCAAGACGGGGCCGAACACGTCGCCACTACTGGCACCAAAGGCTGGCCGTCCGATACGGAAGACAATGTCCTGCCTGCTTCCCATGGCAGGGAGACCAAAAGACGTTCCTACGTCAGCATTTCAAGCGAGGATGGTTCATACATCGACGATGAAGAGGACGAGGATAGTGACGACGAAGATGACGAGAATGCTATTTCTCTTCCCACTACTCGGCGAGGCAGCGCTCGTCTGAGATCTGATGACCTGGGTGGCAATCACAGCACCAAAGTATTTTGCTACGACAAGACGCCGTCTGGGAAAGACTATCATGAAATCTCAAGTGTGTCTCCAGACCGAACAACGTGTGCCTTGTGCCCAGCTAATGCTATCCAGGCGAGAACTCGCAAGTGAGCTGTGCGAAGTTTGCACTATTTCCTGACGGGTACCGGGTGCAACATGCGTCTAGCCTCGGACGCTCTCATTTCCCCTGCCCAGTCCGCACCTGCTCGAAGCGATCCAACAAACTCAAAAAACTCGACAGACACTTCAAGGTAAATTTCCACAAGCTCCTCTCTGAGTGGTCCTTCTCACTAACTCCACCACAGAAACATCATGAACGGAGCGAGTTCAATGATAATCAGGACAAGGAGGGAACTCTAGAATATATCGGTCAGAGACGAGACAACATCCCCGGCAAAAGGTCTTTGGTAGTCTCCCAGAAGCCTCGTTTCCCTCCAACTCTCACCAATGGCCCTCCTGCGGTCAATCGAACAACCAGAAAGCACAGTCCCGTGGAGACCGCAGCCATTGCGACTGCGACTCCTAATCCTGCTAGGTCAATTGTCGTCCAAGCTGCCACAGTCAAGGGAGCTTCAGAAGGGTCACCAGGTCTGCGACTTGACGGCTCGTCATCTTATGGGACCGATGAGCAGGAATATTTCTCCACGAACACGTCTGAGCTTGAACGCGCGATGGCTCAGTCCAAAGTATGGGCTTACATCGCTCCTCTAATACCACAGAATTGGACTGCATCTATCACCGACGGCCCGGAGACGAGCGCCTTCATCCAAGGCATCTCCTTACCGCTGAGGAATAAACTGGATACCCCATGGCTAACAGGAATAAAGAATTCCCACCAAAGAGCATACCGTGCCCTGATGAGTGTCATCTTGCAGGTCATCGGAGTTGACGCTCATTGCAAGCCATGCGAGTCAAGGGTTCTGGAGAAACGGCGCAACTGTAAGGTCTTGCCCCCGGGAGCTGCGGGCATGCGAGAGCTCCAGGAGGTCTACGACTCACAGTGCGTGAACTGTTACTTTTTCCACGCGACGAGGCCTTGCGAGTTCCCGGCATCGCCGACCACGATGAAGCAGACTCCGATTCCTATTCCAATCCTGCCATTCCTACGCCCGATAGCAAACGTTGAGCGCTCTCTCGATCCGCGCGCTGCCGAACGTCCTCCCCCAGCATCCAGTCGCCCACAAGCTCCTACCTACTCGTTGTACAAAGCTTCGAAAACAGAGAAACCTATTTCGCAGAGCCCTGTCCCGATCCCATCGTTTGCAACTCGAGAACCGACCGATCAGAGCCAATCTTCAAATGCAGCGGATATATTTTCAGGCACACCACAGACGGAGCTTATTCATCAGCCAAGTCACGATTTTTTGACAGACTTTCAGTCTGCTGGCAGGAACAGTCATGGGGAGAGCGAAAATGCAGACGAGGCAGTACTATTTTCAACCGTCTCACTCGCATCCAACACCGGGCCCTCGGAAGCTGCCCTGACTCCTAGCGGACTCATGTCTAGCGTGCAGAGTACTAAAGAGTCGACGGTGGCTACTTCACACATGTCTCCTAGTGAAGACTCAAGATCACAGCTGGTAGCCAGAGCGTTCAGCTTGTTTGGCGACATAAGCCGCCTCCCAGTTGAGGAGCAGGCGTCCTTATGGGAACAGATGCAGCAGATGGCTGGAATCCTGGAGACGGGAGCAACGACGAGGCCGTCTACGAACATGAGCACATCCACGTCCCTATCCCCCCGTCCCTCAGCGGTAGCCGAGGACTGGGAGGTTGCGCCCGGCAGGATCAACGCGGGCGACAAGTACCAGATGCTCTCCACATCCTTCCTCAGCCGTGCGTCTGTCACCCTCAAGGCCGCCCAACAAGTCAGCACGTCTCAATGGGTCCTAAACAAGAGCATCGCGGCCCTCAACCAGCTTAGTGTGGGCCACGAAGAGGGCTGGGAATGCCAGTGCTCTGTGATCAGAGGCGTGCTGAAGGTGAAGATTGGAGATGTACGAACGAAAATTGGCCAGGGCGGTCTGATTATCGTGGATAAGGAGTGCATCATTACGAATGTCTCGCATAAGGAGGCGAGGATCCAGGTGTGGTGGAGGAAGGAGGATAACTGAATTCTCAACCCTGCAGATATGCATTTGTGGATTGTTGATCGAGCAGATCGCATGGCTTGGAGTTATTTGCACGCGACTTGCTCACTATGGTATCGAAACTTTCATCAAGAGATCTTAGCTATAGAAGCCCAATCTGTTTAAACAGTGTCTCCTCTTTCTTCCCTATGTGATGCGGCTCAATTGTCCGTGAGCGTGCAAGATGGTAACGGCCCATCCCTAGTGGGAGGAGCGGGCGGGAGGAAGCGGCACCATCAGCGCTAGGCTGCATTTACTGAACTTCCGCTCCCAACAGGAGCTGTGCCTCCCTCCGATACCCGCGTCGCCTGATCCATCGACACCTTCCCAGGTCTGTCGATACTTTCTCAGCAGTCCAACAACATCGACTTGTTTCTCTTCAACGACCTACCCTATTGACTCCAAACCAGCACCATGGCAGAAGTAAGCCCAGAAACCGCCGGCGGGACTCCGCCGTCAACGCGCGCGGCGCAGTATCTTGCACAAGACCGATTCCATCGACGTTTCGTGCTGCCTGCCACCGCAGACCATGGCGAACTGCAGGTTAGCTACGCGGACGTTGGGCGCGCCGCGAAGCCAGGTGACGATGCTCCGACGGTTCTGTTCATTCCAGGAATGTTTGCGTCGCGCTACCTTAGTGTCTGGATGCATGCTATCGCGGAGAAGCTAGGCGTTCGGGTTTTGATTGTCGATAGGTAAGTTGAGACTCTCTCATGATGCGATTTCTCAATCTAGATCAGCTAACGGGGCTGTTGCCATCTAGACCTGGAATGGGACATTCAACTGATGTGCCGCTTGCCCAGCGAGTCACTACTTGGATTGAAGTGGCCCCTCGCCTTCTCGCACACCTACAGATACGACATGTCGCGTTGGCATCCCACAGTGCAGGCACGATTTATCTTCTGAACACTCTTGTTCGATGTC
>JACBFG010000011.1:702931-716653 GCA_013435955.1 Diaporthe sp. HANT25 | reverse complement strand
CCCCCCCCCCCCAAATATCACAAGATGGTGAGGCACACGTATTGATTCGGCAGCAGCACCGTGGGTCGATCCAGCTCATTCTCGTGTCACGACCATGCAGATGGCGCAGGCACTGCCCACAGGCATATTTGGAATTTGGCATCACATGCCCAAAATCGCTTCGGCCAGCGGGGCGGCATTTGACAAAATCTCAAAACTGCTGCCTTCAAGTAGTGGTCTCAACGCTGCGGAGACGGCACCCCTGGAGAGAAATCGCCAGAAGATAGAGAGCGAGTATGGCCTGTCCGTGGAGCTGCAGAAGGAGCTCCAGCCGCAGACACTCAAGGTGATGCTCAGCGAGAACATGGTCGGCGCAGATAGCGAGGCTCTGTGTTGTCTTCGAAAAGGGCCTGCTGGGCTCTGGGGAGAGTGTGACGACTATGCGGTGTTCGTGAAGAAGCTCGCTGAGCTTGAGAGGAGCAGGCGAGGAGCAGAAGATGGCGGTGCCAATCGAGAGAAGCTGCGGATTAGGGCCTATTTTGCTGAGACTGATGCTATGATTGGTAAGAAGGGCCAAAGCTACATGGAAGGTTGCTGGAAAGGCGATGGGGGAGACAAGTTTGAGGAGGTGCTGGATTTCACGACCATGACGGTCAAGGAGACAGACCACGACAGTGTCGTGCAATCCGTCGAGGTTTTGAAGCAGATCTTCCTCGATGCTGGTGGTGCTACTCCGGCAGGTCCTTGAGAAGACGCAGATTCGAGATATGGGCCCTACTCCATCTATTGGGAGCCACAGAAAACTCAGCCTTTAGAGTATATGTACTTGACAAACGCGAAGTCACGGATCAAGCTTGAATCCAGTGCCCCCACGGGCTGTGTACAAATCCTGGAGGTACCATGCAATGGTACGGGAGTAGGAGCTGTTTGTGACCACGAAACTTGGGACGAGAACGTTTTGTTCTTCCAGTGACAACCTGGAGTACTTTGATTCTGATATACAATTTCAAAATTTTGAAGAAGAGCCCCCCATCCGTCCGGCCCTTTCCCGCCAGGGCTGAAGAACACACAGCTTCAGCTCGCCCACAGAGGTTGCTGTTAACTGCTTCGACAGTGAAAGGAGGGTGGATCTTGTACCTAGGTATGGTCCTCTCCATCTCATTTCTTTTTACCAGCTTGCGCCAGCTGGCACGCAGGCATTCCACCTCTTATCTCACCTCACTGCCACTTAAACTTTGTCTGTTTGTGTGCAATCTCGTCAATCCAACGAGCTCGTCATCTGGTAGGAACCTCAACTACCATCTGGTTCCTTTCATTTAGAAATCGGATAATCGCAACCATGAAAACGGAGGGTACACCGGTACATGCACTAATAACAATCTACACACGCACCATATACCCATCATACACCCTTAGCTAGTTCGTTCGTTCATATGGGCATGTTAGGTCTGGGTATGTTAGGTCTGGGTGTTAGGTCTGGTTGTTTAGGTATGCCAGGTCTGGGTATGTTAGGTCTGGGTGTGTTTTGTCTGAGTAGGTATGTGAATTGGCTATGGGTGTGTGGTGGGTGTGTAGATTGGCTATGGGCGAGCGAGTTGTGTACGGGGGTACCATCCAATTTTGCGGGTGCAAATATCCAATTTCCTCATTAGCCTCCATTTTCCTCTCTGCATGCTGTTACGGGTCCCAATGGTTAACCATCCCCCCGTCAACCACCTTCGAGTGTCGCTCACTTGCAATCCAGAACTTTGCATGTTTCCTTCCAAGATACACGCAAAACGTCGCTCACCTTCAACAATGTTTGCCCTACGATCTTCTCCTGACGCGGGTGAGAAGAGGAAGCGCCCCGTCGCAGACTCTGAGCCTCCACGTCGCCCTCCGTCTCCTTTGACGCGTCTTTCTCCCCCTACAGGACACAGGAGTGTTCAAGCATTAGCCAAGCGTCAATCGATGCCATTTTTAGACGAAAATCCACCCATTCGCCTTTCTACCGAGGACACAATCGTTGCAAGCCCAGTCGCAGGACGCAGCAACAACGGCAAGACAGGTCATAGACAAGCTCATGGCGCTGTTAAGAAGTCTGCAAAAGATGCTCTGCAGAAGAACGTTTCAGGTGGTCAGGTCTTCCTACAGACGCCTTCAGGCAGATCTTACCTTGAGTTTGAAAGTACGTTGTTTACGATATCGTAGTCATCCGATGACTACTCCGTCCCGCAACTCTTTATCTTCACTCATTGACAGTTCCACTAATTGAGTCCAGATAAATCATCCACATTTGGTGCCATCATCCCAGACGGCTGGGAGCTCAAGCGCCCGACTTTGTCACGGAAAGGGCCAAACCTCCCGTTCCACTGCCCCGTCACAGATTGTCACAAGAAGCACAAAACGGCCCAGCGCCTTGGTTTGCATTTCCTCGTAGGACGCCCTTACATTTACAGACTTCAATCTTGAACACGCCATTGATTATTTTTCTAGAATGACCATGCCAACTGTCTGTTCAACGACAACTGTGATGGCACCCTTTCGATGAAAGGCCATCGGCAATCAGATGGACAAGACTGCGCAGTCGTTTCGCAGATCCCTCGATCGCCTTATGCTGAAACCTCAGCTGAGCCTCAACTAGAATCCCAAGCAAACGAGCTGTCGCAGAACGCTGCTCAAGAGAGTGCCAACTCGTCTCCAGCTCTACCGCAATCAGCCCATACTGCAAGTCCAAGCACCAGCGCCAAGGGTCAACAAGCAGACAAAGAAAAGAGACCATCTTCAAAGACTACATGGGATGCTGTACACGACGCTTATCCTTGTCTCAAAGATGCTTTCCCAGCACGACCAGCCACTGACATTCTAGTCTTCCTCGCTAGCCTGCCGGCAGCAGAGGGGGCCCTGGACATCAATCCCACTCCAAAGATATACGGGGGACGAGTCTGGGCGAGGGTCTTTACGCTTCCTGAGTCCAAGCCCTGGAAATACAAACATTTGAGATCCGCATTGGTCCAGTCTCACGGCATAATATCAGAGTAAGAGACACGCTTCAGGGACCGTTGAACACGATTACTAACACACAAATATCTGCAGGTCTCCATGTGAATATTGTGCCACGAGTAAAGGACTTTGGAAGACCTGTGTGCGAGCACCGACGCTACCAGGTAAATCTCAGGACGTGCTGAGTGGGGCATGTGCCAACTGCTACTACAACGGCAGGGAAAACCAATGCGAGTACAAGTCCGGAGTAGTCTCCCAGCAAGGTGCAGCGCCCTCCACACCAGTGTTGACATCCGATGATCATTCTCTCGAAGAGCATCGCGAGACACACCATGGGGGGGCTGTTCAGAATATCTCATCTGCTCCTGAAGACGAGGACTCACAGCGTGACCCGCCTCAGAGCATGCCTGCCAACGGAAAGGGCGCGCAGGACTCTAAGCACAGACTTCAGGATGACACTTACGGTCTTGCTCAGCGTGCCCGCTTATTGCCAGTCGAGCAGCGGCGTGCTATAACTGAACGATTCTCTTGTCTTCTCGGGGAGGACCCTTTTGGCATGGATATATTGGACATAGCCCGACGTGTTCATGATCTACCGCAAGAAGAGAGGGCTGAGTCTTCTGAGATGGTTCTCCAGATTCTACGGATCGTGCTGGGCTGAAAGCCCTCTCAACAAGGCTTTGGTTAACATAAAGTGTCTCATCCTCATTGAACCGGAACTTTTCTGGGCGACTGGCTGGGAAGAAAAAAAAACAAAAAGGAAAATATTCTCCACGTGTTCTGAGGAACGGTGCGTGAAAGTTTGGGCACTGCTAAAGTCGTGCAAGGTTCGTGGGAGCTTCGGGCATGGCGACAAGTGGTACCTAGGGATAGAATATTGGCAGGGATGATGCTGACATGTGCAAATCAAAGTTGCAAGGAGACGAGAACATTGTAACCTTATAGCAGAAGCTTGATAGAACACGAAATGCAGCTGTACTACTGTAACTCTATGCCTTAAATATGGAAATCGGATATTCGCACCCGCAAAAATGGATGGTACACTAGTACCTAGCTTGCTCGTTAATACAATTTTCATAAACACGCACCTGGGTTTCCTAAGTCTAGGTCTGGGTATGGTAGGTCTGGGTATGGTAGGTCTGGGTATGGTAGGTCTGGGTATGTTAGGTCTGGGTATGTTAGGTCTGGGTATGTTAGGTCTAGGTATGTGGGTGCGGTAGGTCTAGGTGCGTTAGGTCTGGGTAGAGACCACAGAATGCAGCCGTACCGTTGTAACTCCACCCACCCACCCAGTTCAGCTTATGCACGCTTGTGGCGTAGGTGCAGGGGCAGTCAGAGGGGGCCAAATGCATTGGTCTTCCAATACGGAAGCTGGAAAATTTCTCCGATCCAACCCCTGGGGAGGCTCCGGGACTTTGCTACGGTAATGCTGCCCACCACTGCACACAGTCCAGCTCACTCAGGCATGGCGCAACGAGTCTAAGTAAGACTAATTACCGCCAGTGTCAATCCTAGCAGCCACAGATGGATCCTTCGCTAGCGGAGCAAGTCTGCCGTGTTTTGCGGGCAGCACAATGTTGCCTGCTCAGTGCCAGAAGCTGAGACCAGAGCCGACAGGTTACATGCATGCAACCGAGTGTGCATACATGATGGCCAGCTATTTACAGTAGCGTCTACCGGCGCAAATATGTAAAGACGGAGATTGCCACATAACGCCCACGCCTCTCAGCGGAGCCTCGCCAGCTCAGCTGCGGCAGTCATGTTCTTCATGGTCCATTCAGTCTGACAAATTTTCAAGCTTTTCAACACCGTCTTACAATGAAGCCCAGAGAAGTCAACATTTTGGCGCGACTCTGTCAAATTTTGTCGCCATGGCAGCAGTCGATGTCGAACACAGACCGGCGCCAGTGGAATTGAGCAATATTCCACATATTAACCTGCCAAGCGCGAGCCCTGACTTGTCACGCTCCACCTCCTTTCAACCAAACCCGGTACACGATCCAAGCAGCCATGTGAATTCGAACACGCCAGCAACGGATGGCCTCATAGGGAGTAAGAAGTCACTCGATGGTGACTTGAAGAAGCCACAGTTTGTAGCGCGGGATGGCGCAATCGGCGGCAAGTCTCATAATGAGACAAATGTCGAGTAGGTTTGACCATCTCACACTGAGCCGACTTTGCTGACTTTGCTTACAGTGTGGTCTTGGTCCCGTGTCCAGGGGCTGATCCTCACGACACGTGGATGCGCGAGCCTCTGTCTAGGGACTTCTTCAAGAGGCCGCCGACTTTCCATCACGGCAAGACGACGAAGTGGAACGAGCCACAGCCTCCAAAAAGGCTCACGGCTAACACACCTTTGCCGCCTTCCCTGGGTAAAGATCACAAGTCTGCACTATCATGGGCTCAAAGTGGAATTCGGTATGAAGCGAACACCGCACGGGTGCTGACTTATAGTCATGGAGATATCACACCGAACAGGAATTTGAAGTCCATGGCGGACGACCTTCTGTCCTCTTTATGCACGGAGACAGCGGGAAAAATCGCCAGAAGACCGTTATTCTTCATCTGCCACAGCGTAGGCGGCCTGGTGGTGAAATTGGCTTTGACTCAGGCTAGCCGCAGTTCCAAGTATCGCTTCATCCTTGAGGACTGTTACGGTGTCACTTTCTTCGCCACGCCCCACCGAGGATCCAGCTACCTCTCCATCAACGATTTTGGCATGAGCATCCAGCAGCTACTCCACTTGTCGGTACCTTTGACGCCCAAATTAAAAGCCGAATTGAAGCTGGACCACCCACCACTTTTGAAGATAGACGATGACTTTAAGCAGCTGTCAAGTGAGTTCCAGGTGTGGAGCTTCCATGAGACAGAAGATTCAAGCCTCTCAAGAGTCGGGTTCGCCGGACCAACAGACATACCATTCAAAGCGCCAGTTACGTCCATGCGGTCAGCAATTCTAGGAGTTAGGCACGAGAAGGTCTACGCATTGCAAAGCACTCATGCGAATTGCGCATCGTTTGGCACAAAGAACACACAGACTTTAAAGCTGTACTTGTCGGACCTTAGCACTGCAATCCAAAAGGCAGAGGAACTGAACCGGAGTACGACTCATGTGCCTCTGAGGCTAGAACAGAGGGTAATGATTGAGGTCCACGGGTTTTACGAAAGCGGCTTGGTACAAGAATATCCGAGTGATACCAGTATTCGACTTTTCTCAACAAAGGATCATTCACTGGAGGCATTTTGGGAGGGAGGTCCGGATGGGCTTCTCGAGAAAAGGCTCAATGATATCAGATCGGAGTCTCAAAACGACCCCCCGGACGCCCAATTCGTCCTTCAAAAAGGCAGGGCGCAGTCTCTGAGGCCGCCAGGCGAAGTGCCTAAGGACACGGATGAGCACCGAAAGAAGTCACGACGCCCCTCAGTGACTATCGTTACTCCTGGAACCTCAAATGCGGAATCACAGTCGAGGTCTCCCGAGTCCCCGAAAGGATCCTCACTCGCTCAAGAGCCAGCGGCACTTAAAAGTGCGAATGATGGAGACCGGCCTCCAGCTGCTCAGTCACCATCAACTCAAGATGCTGCTCCTTACGGCTCATTCCTGACCGACAACCCTGGGAATATTTCACCGGGATTGATGTCACCTCAGCAACAGGACCAAATTTCATCGATGAGCCGATCCACAACCGGGAGCGAGACCCTCGTATCCCAAACGTCATTCGGCACTGGCCCCTTGCGACCTCAACTTGTGCATCGCGCCTCAAGCCAGCGAACTGTACGCCAGTATTTGAAACCGTCTGGGCCCACCGGGAGAGAACGTCGAGGAAGCGAGACCACATTTATCCAAGACTCGAGAATAGGCTCAACTCTGTCAAGGCCCAGCAGCAAGACTCGCAAATTCATGTGGATCCACACCCCATTCAACAACCCAGTGTGGGTAAAGAAGGTCTTCGACACAATATCGCTGAAGGAGAGGCAGGACTACTCTGAACTCTTTTCGTCAGAACACTGGACATCAAGGCACGAGAGAGGTCGTCATGCTCAACACCACGCTTGCTTCCTGAAGCCAGCTTGTGGGTTTGTCTCTCTCAAAACAAGACAGCTCTCGATGCTAGGACAGTCAGGTTCCAGCACCCGGGGTCTGCAACGCACCGATAGCTCATCGCCTCGACAAGGCTGCCTTTATCTGTACTTTCCATTCTTACATTTCGACTCATACAAGATGTTGGTGAGACGACGCGATATAATCAAGAGGCGGGTGGCCCAAGGCCGCACGAGACCGGTGCCTTCCGAGGTGGCCAAGGAAGCTTCGCTTGAGTCGAGAGTAATCTGGGAATATTTGGGATACGACCCACCATTCAACTGCCGCCGCACCCTTGATCAGTATCGCTACCCATCTCTCCACGATACACGGGCCAGGGACGATGATCAGATGTTATACAAGATGACTAAAGAGAGAGTGTATTTCAATGGCAAACCCGCGGTCGCTTCACTCGGACCCGTTTTGAGAGGTGAGGAAAGGACTCCCACAAACTTCGAACATGGGGACCCCGCTGGTTTTGGAGATGAGGACGAGGATCAGGAGCATCTGGATTCAGACAGTGAGAGCAATGAAGACGAGCTTGATGCCAGGCCAGAAGAAGATGTCTTAGATGGAAATGTTCTGATGGTGGATCAGCTATGGCTGTGGGCAGCAGACTCCAGTAAGCTCTTCCCATGCCATGCTCCGTCGAATGGAAACTAAAATACCGGACCAGAAACTCTCGTCACATTCTTTCCATCCAGGGAAGGCAATCCAATGGAGGGCCCACTGCATCAGCAAGCAGACCTCCGCGACAGCGTGTTCAACGAAATCAATGACGATCTCACTCGACCTTGCGAGAATGCCCTCGATTTGGCTGCGCTTACAGTTCTCCACGCGGTATCGGCACTGTTAGAACGTTCATCACACCCTGATCTAGAGATCTTTCGTATTTTTGAGGAGGCCATCAGTGTCCTGACAGAGAAGATGACATCGTCGCTCAAGCGATTCCGCACAACAGGATTCAGAAACCGGTACGGAGAAGAAGATGAGTTGAAATTAAACTCGTCCTCCATTCGTGCACGGCACAAGAGAGAAGACGAAAAGGCAGAAAAGGAGAACCGCGACAATACATCAGCACTTCTGGAGCTTCGAGACATCGAAGATGAGCTATCCACACTCAACCACCTATTCGAGGAGCAAGAAGAACAAATCAACCAGATGATGGCCATCTACAGCGGTAACAACAACTTCAGCTCACCTCCCACCAGCCCCCCAGTGCCAGCCTCTGCGTGGGGTCAGCCAATGAACAGCCCCCCAGAAAACAACAGCACCGGCACTTTGCCTTTGTACATGCCGCCTCTCACCACCAACGGGAGGTACTTCCTTCAGGAAGCCTTGAACAGACTCAAGTCCTACCGCGCGCAGTCCAAGGACATGATCCTCCGCGTGCAGACGACCCGGCACGACTTCGACAAGCTGCTGGAGACGGTGCAACGTCAAGCCCAGATCGACGAGGTGCGCCTGTCCAGACAACAGGCGGACCTGGCCAGCGCGCAGAACCGCTCCGTGATGATCTTCACCGTCTTCACGGTCATCTTTCTCNGATCTTTGTTCTCTGGAACGTTCCAGAATGTGTCACTTTAGGACCCGTAGCAGGTGATTAACAGATAGCAGCACTTTCATTTTTTACCAGCCTTTTCGGCATGAACACGCGCGAGTGGGGCGGCGGCAACAACATCCGTCTGCGCACGATAGGGTCGATCGCGCTCCCGACATCAGCACTTCTGGTTGTCTGCGCCTTTCTCGTTGCCTGGAGCACGTCCGTGAGGAAGGCATTCAAGTCTTTGAGCAAGAGGGTGCGGCGGGCTAAAAACAGGACCAAGCGGTGGTGGAACAGGCGGGTGGTGAAGCTGTGGAAGAGGGGCGACGATCGGCCGCGCACGAGGATTGGTATGCTCAAGATGCGTCGGAAGCGGGAGGCGCTGGAGGTCAAGAGGCAGAAGAAGAGGATGAAGCGTGAGATGACTATGCATGACTTTTGGGAGCGGCATCAGCTGGATAGAGAGACCAAGTATGAGATTCCATCGAGAAACAGGAAGAGTATCAGTTTAGCACGGGCGAAGGCGAAGGCTAGAAAGGAAGAGAAAGAGCGGAGAGGCTGAGGTCCTCTGCGCAAGGAAGGTAATGGAGCAGAATACAAGGCTAGATTTATTGAACTCATAGTGGCTGTGCTCTTCGGCCACCTCGGCACTTAGATAGTTAGACGAGTATTCTATAATGTCTTGCTCAACGCAGCACGCATCGTGATTCCTGCAGTGCAACGGTCTCGGATGCCGACGTTACGACAACAATACGCTATCCGGCCCGTTCCCCGCCCTATGTCCCATCGGCCCGGACTAAACTTTCGAGGTTCGAGCGCGATTGACATTACTCCATAGTCCAGGAACTAGTTGCAACCTTATTTGGACGTCCATCCGTTCTTGTGGGCAGATTCTATGCAATTCAGAAGAAAAGGCGGCTGTCAATCAGACTCGTCTGGATGCAGTATTTGACATGTGCTTCTCGCGAGATATCAATCCTGTCAGAAATGAAAGCCAATGATAAACATCGGGATTTCCTTTTCAGGTATTGCGCTGCTTGGTAATTTGGTGATTGATAATCTGTCGATTGGTCAGCCGTCTGTTGGTGCAACTCAGGACTCCTGGCTCTCTTCTTATGGGTCTCTGGAGCTAGCCTTTTCGAGTTATTCAGTATCACTGTGGACAAAATTCCACCTGCGAAACGCTGCGCAGTCAGGGTGGTGGACAGCTTCTGTCGGAAATCTGCTCGAGTATATCCCAGTGAATAGTCATTAAATCTGCTGAAGCCTTGAATATGAGCTACAAAAAGAAAAGAGTTCGAATTTTGAGCTTGGTGTCAAACAAAAATTAACAAGAGCAACGACGCAATATGATACTTAGGTCTTATCCGTTTAGGTAGTACCCCTTCGTGCTGGGGGATCATAGTTTTCCCATGTCTGTAAGACAATGGCAGTAGGGCTACCAAATAAGAGCTATAAACAAGTCCAGACCTGCTTTCCAAATAATTTCGTCTTAGCCAGCCAAAAACCGTATCACTTGTGCAGCTTGGTGAACTTGTAAGTCTGAGAACCCTGTGGTCTTTCCGTTCATTTACATACACATCAATATCATGTTTTCCATTGAGCCTGGTGAGAGTACAGACAACATGTCAAACAGCCAACGACAGGAAACCGAGAAAGACGAGCCACAGAATGAATTACCCCAGGGAGAATCTAGCACCGAGTGTGAGTCTGAGAGAAAGAGAAGGACAATACGTGGCTTCCGCTGGGTCATCGTCTGTATTTCGCTATACGTTACGTGCTTTCTGTACGGACTCGACACTACGATCGCCGCAGACGTCCAGGGTCCCGTCACTGAAGCCTTCGGCCAGGTCGACCAACTGGCTTGGATTGGAGCAGGCTTCCCGCTGGGTTCTGTCTGTGTCATCCTCTTGCTGGGCACGCTCTACAACTCGTTCAATATCAAATGGGTGTTCATTACAACTGTTGTCCTCTTTGAGGCTGGTTCGGCCCTCTGCGGTGGCGCCCCGAACAGTAAGACTTCCCAAACCAGTCTCTCAGAGTTCATCATCATGACAGCGAGCGGTCTCCCATTCAACAAACCGGGTCCCTTTCCTTTACTACTTTGAGCATTTCGGACTAACAACGTCGCAGTGAACGCCCTGATAGTCGGCCGAGTCATCGCCGGCGCTGGCGGCAGCGGGATCTATCTCGGGTCACTGCAGTACTACGTGGTTATGACCGAGGAGAAAGAGCGCGGTTTCTACATGTCTCTCATAGGTGTCTTCTGGGGGCTCGGCGCCGTCCTGGGTCCTCTGATCGGCGGAGCGTTTTCCGACTCGGCTGCTACGTGGCGTTGGGCCTTTTACATGTGAGTAATTCCACAAGAAGAATCAGTACTCTTCACTGACATCCGAGCTCAGCAACCTCGTGATCGGTGCCATCTCGGCCCCAGCCTTTCTATTCTACCTCCCATCGATTCGTCCCGTGCAGGGTCTAAGCGTTCAGGCCCAGCTGGCCCCGATTGACTTCATCGGCTTGCTCCTCGGTGCTGGAGTCTGGGTCAGCTTCCTTTTGGCCTTCACCATGGCCGGAGGGCAGTGGCCATGGAATGATGGACGCACCATCGCCATTTTCGTCGTCTTCGGTGTACTCCTTGTCACCTACGCCCTGCAACAGTACTTCGCCATCTTCACGGCTCCCTCTTGCCGAGCATTCCCAGGCCACCTACTGCGCGATCGAACCCAAGTCCTCCTATATGTGGTGACAGCAGCCGGTACCACAACACTGTTCGTCCTCGTCTATTACCTCCCGATATATTTCCAGTTCGTCAACAACGATGAGGCCCTGATGGCAGCCGTACGTCTTCTGCCCTTTGTTGTCATTGCCGTTACGGTGAACCTCGTCTCGGGATCTTTCCTCCACTTCATAAAGGTCTATATGGCGCTGTACATCATAGCCGGAGTCTTCCTAGTAGCCGGCGGCGGACCGCTCATGGTCTACCTCGACCCGAGCTCAAGCACGGGCACAATCTACGGCCTGTCGGTGCTCGTCGCCGTGGGCAGTGGGCTGTCTATGGTGACAGGCTATACGGTGGCGACGCTGACAACCAAACCCGAGAACGCGGGCGCTGCGCTCAGCATGCAGAATGTTTCGCAGATAGGCGGTCAGGTAATTGCGCTGGCCGTGTCAGGTCAGATATATCAATCCACAGCTATAAGGAATCTATCGTCGGCCTTGGCTGGGAATGGATTCACAGAGCAGGAGATGCGAGGCGCTGTGGCAGGTGCACGAAGCGTCCTGTTTCAAAATCTGGAAGGAGAGCTGCGAGACAAGGCCCTTTTGGCCGTGACCGAGGCGATGCAAACGACGTTTGTGCTGGTACCTGTTGCTGGCGCCGTGATGCTGGGTGCCGCGTTGTGTATGAAGCGAGAGAGGCTCTTTGGGCGCGTTGTTGCTGTTGGTGCCTAGAAGAACTATTAGGGTGTGATCACGCGAGCCGCTAGGATTGACAACACTCTGCAACTTATCTCAAATGATGTTTCGTAGCTCTTCGGCCTACGTCTTATCTACAGAACCTGTTCCTACTTGAGCAAAGTAGGCAGAGAGGGCTCTGGTGCTACATAATAGGGGCAGGGTACATAGGTTTCACTGATAAGGGGCGTGGCTTGCAGGCCTAATCACACTGGCCCTCAGCCACCAGGAGTCAGGCTTGGCTGCTAGCTGCCTGTAAGCACATGGATTATAATCCTACGACGGCAGTTACATGGTAGCATTGGTATTATGGCGCGCCAGCAGGGCCAATGGCTTCCTGGCTGGTCTTGCATGAATCGTGTCAGGTAATTTTCAGCTGCTCCTTTTCGAAACTCTGAGTCTCATTCATTTGAATCGTCCTCAGTGCCATTTCACCTCACGGCGATGCCTTCGCTGGCGTCTCCGAGGCTTTCATCATCCATCATCACTATTGAGGTTCCGCCGATTTGAGATGGCGACGCATGGAGCAAACACGTCATGGTCCCCCGCCCTACAGAATAGCTATGGACCCGAGGCCACGATGGGGAGTTACCCCCATGAAGGACCTCAAGTTGTACCACATGCGGGACCTGAGGCTGTGCCGCCACATGCAGCGCCGGAACCAGTACCAGGGCAATCGCCAGACCATGGCTACGTTCAGAAAGCGTACGAATATCGGGGAGACGAGGAACCTCTGCCGAAGAAACCGAAAAAAATACTCGGCCTCCCTGTCGCGCTTTTCTGGGTCATCGTCGGACTCGTCGTCTTGCTCATTTTGGGCGTCTCTCTTGGCGTTGGCCTCGGCGTCGGCCTAAGTCAACGCGCAACATCATCTACATCTCCAGCCTCCTCCGCCTCATCGTCAGCTCAGAATCAGGCGACCACCACATCGGCGAGCACTTTGTCGACGTCGACGTCGCCATCAACCACAACATCAACACAAGCCAGCAGCACATCATCCGCGCCTGTGACCTCCGGAACAACCGGTGTGGCTGACAACAGCTGTAACTACTCGGTCCCAACGACATATTACTCAAACGCTGACTCAAGCGTCCACTTGGTGACATACTGCTTCACCGACTGGCCGAACCATGATGCTGCCGCTGATGGGAACGGGACGGTCGCGGATCTCAGATACACCATCCTATACAGTTTTGAGGACTGTATGGATGAGTGCGTGAGGTACAACGCGGACCTCACATCGGGGGAGAGCAAGTGTGCCGGCGTGACATACAACAGCAACTTGACGAGTATTGTCGCGATAGGCCAACAAGGAGGAAACTGTTTCTTGAAGAATGCCACAGGGGTCAATAGGCAGGGAAGTGCGACAAGTGCTTGTGGAGCTATTGTCTACTAATAAAGACATGGTGACAATTACTAATCGGCTTATGAGCATCAATTATCTACCGACTTCGTCTCTGGTGCGTACGGCCCGTGCTATATGTCGGTGCTTGTTGCAATCCCCAAGTGACGTCTCATCTCGCAAACATTTTAAGATTCTGAATGTGTTTCTGGCTGCGGCTATGTACTTCTGCTGGTACTACCCAGTGGGTCTTTACCACAACGCCGAAGCAGCAGACCAAGTTGCCGAGCGAGGTCTTCTGTCGTTTCTTTTTTTCTTTATGGGCTTTTATGATATTCACCT
>JACBFG010000011.1:670236-702918 GCA_013435955.1 Diaporthe sp. HANT25 | reverse complement strand
CCCCCCCCCCCCCGCCTTATCACTTGCATGCAGGTCGATGAGTGTACAGACAAATGCACAGCAACTAACCTTGTTCCAAGGTCGCTTCCGGAATGGAGACCGCAGAGGGAGCGGGCCAGTTGTCCAGCCTTCTATATTCCCTCTGCATAATCTTCTGCGGAGTGCTCGCCACGCCGAGCCAGGACATCACGGCCAAAGACAATCTCAACATCGCCGCCCACCCGTTCTGGTCGCAGATCTCGATCCTAGACGTCGGGAGCAACGGCACCCAATTTAACGAGGTCGTCTGGATCGAACCAAAGATGTGGGACATGGAACAGCCCGCTTTCACCTGCTCGCCTCCGTGCAACGTCAAAATTCCTCCCTGGACTAAGGCAACGAGCACTGTCGATTATCCGCTTATCACGGTCAGTGATGGGACTTGGACAAGTACCATCACAAAGTCGCCCTTGACGATCTCGCTGTGGGTCTTCGAGGCAGTCACGCTAACCCAGGGCGGCGGCAGTGAAGTTGATAACGCTAAACTCAAGCGGCAAGGTTTTGACGCCTTCATGCCCAAGCCAGCAACAACTCCATACTGGCCCTCGGTGACCTACAACGGGCCAGACGGATCAGTCACCACGGTTGGACCTACGATCCCCTTCCCCACGCCCCCAGCGTCCATCGGACCCGATACGCCTCCTCCACCCACAGGCAGTTGGCCGAAACGCGCAATTCAGCCATATATCGGTCAGGACACGCCGTAAGTTAAGGAGCGCGGTTACTTTGACTTCCTGTGTATCAAAGACCCCTGGATCTACGGCGCGAATGACACATCCAAAGACGATGGCGATGGCGACAGCTTCGACGAGAACTGGGAGGAGCTGAAGTCCACGTGCCGCATCAAGAGAAGTTCCTCGTCCACTTCATCGACCACCACCACGAGTGAGACGCCCAAGCCCAAGCCCTCTCCCTCCGAGGGCGAACCGACGCAAAACAAGCTGTCGTGCTACGGCAGCGGCGAGACGACCGAAGGCGACCGCATGCGAAACGGCGCCACGTCCTTCTGCAAGCAGCTCGGGTCCACCGGCGACATCCTCGCCGCGGAAAGCATCCACAAGTCCAAGGTAGACTTTGACTACAACGGAGGCATTGGCATAGTCGAGATGGTGCTGAGCCTGGAGATCAATCCCGGCTGCCAGTGGACCTGGGACCGTGCCGAGTGCCAGCATTACCTAGCGGTGCCGACAGATGCGTGTAACTGCGGTGGCGTGAGCGGCAAGCAGGGCGGGGTCGTGCGGAATAATTGCTACAGTTGGCGGATCGATCTAAACCGGAAGCTAAGTTAATATATTATTTACTAGCTTAGCTATTATAACTATACCTAAATAATAGATAAGGCATACTTCTAGCCCATTACTATAGCCGTTTCTAGGTGCCTTTTACTTTAATGGCCTAGCTATAGGGAAATGCACTTAAAACTCTTTCATGACTCTTAGTTGTATAATCATTGTGACGTGGTCTGTGCTGCTGATTTTTTGATTGGCTATATATACGTGGTTCAACCCAAAAGATTCCACGTTGGCTAGTACTCAAGTACTTACATATGTACCAATCAAGCAGCCAGGTAGGCTGCTCATCAACAACCATAGATGTACATTACGCCAGCCTTATTGTTATAGGAATCTTCATCATGGCTGCGCAGACGCAACCTACTTGCCTTACCATTCGCGACTTAGACTTCACCAACGCCCTTGAGTCTCTTCAAACCACACCTGCCGTGGAGTCAGTGCGCACCCTACGCATCGTCCTAACCGATGCGAACATTCTGTACTGGCACGGGTCCGTCTGGCCCGGAGCGCATGTCGTCTTCAATGATGACGACTTTGAGGAGTATGCGCGGATATACCCGTGAGTTTCATTCTTCTCCTGCGACAATTCCCCGATCTCTGTGCTTGGAAATGTTCCAGATTGTGTCATTCCGGGACCCGTAGCACGTCATTGACAAGTATTAGAGAAGCGTTCGCGTCATCAAGAGTCAGCAGCCCGAGTGAGGTGTTCCGCGCAATGCTGGGCTTTATTGCTAAGAACTTTGACCTCAGGAAGCTAAGTCTGGAGGTTGATGCTGGAGAAGCATGGGGTTTGTTTGAGGACGCAGCCGCAGGAGCGTATGGTGGTGATGAGGTTGATCAGGAGTGGAAGTTTATCTATGATTGTTATATGGATGTTGGAACAGCACTTGCTGAGGTATTTAAGAGTAGCGATTTACGAAAGTTGCATGTTCGGACAGCTATCTGGCATGGGATAGGCCCGTGGCTGGTGGGGCAGATTAGCGGAAGGGAAGACACGGTCGTGGCTGGCATTCTGCCAAAGCATCATGATGTTGGAATGCAACTTATGTCTGGTGAGGTGTTAAGCAAACCAAACAGAGAGGAGATCTAGCACTTAATAATCCGGGGTTGCTCCCTTTCTTTCCCAGGGCTCAATACTTATCCCGAGCTACCGAGCAGCCCTTCGTATTCTTTGGTATTCTCCTTGAATGTGAAATGCAGTTTCCGCAGTGAAGGCTTCGTGATTTCCATAGCTATCCTAAGGCGTGACTTCGAATCCGCTGACAAAGGATTCGGGTGCAATTTGGCAACCCGACCACGCGCATTCGTATTCGCGTTGCATGCCAGCTAGTAAGCGTATTCGTGTCGACTTGCACGAACATGTCCAGTATTCGGCTTCACGATAACGACGAGACGTATTTTAAAAGTAGCTTGAGCCATTTGTAAAGACTGCCAAACAGAAGACCTCAGGCGTGTCAACTCAATCGTCTCGATCTAATTGTCCGCTTATTGCCTCAACCCAATTGTACACTCAAACGCAACCCTTGCTCCTCCACGCGCAAAATCCAGCAGCATCTGTCGTCGACAAAATGGCACCCAGCCAAGAAGTTGCCCTGGCGAAGGACATGACGTTCGAGAACATCATGCACAAAAAAACAGCCACAACACATGAAGGCTTCTCAGCAATGCTCAAGAAAGACAAGGAAGCCCAGCAGGCGGCCGTGAGCGAGTACTTCCAACATTGGGACAACAAGGAGGCAAAGAGCGAGACGGAGGCAGACAGGGCAGTGAGTACCGGCTCACCCAGCCAATATCCAATACCACGGCACACGGCACAGGCACTGACCTCCAACACAGGCACGCACAAAAGACTACGCCAGCCTGACCCGCCAGTACTACAACCTAGCGACCGACTTCTACGAGTACGGATGGAGCCAGTCCTTCCACTTCTGCCGCTTCGGCGCGCGCGAGGCCTTCCAAGCCGCCATCGCCCGGCACGAACACTACCTCGCGCACAGCATCGGCATCCGCAAGGGGCAAAAGGTCCTGGACGTGGGGTGTGGCGTGGGCGGCCCCGCGAGGGAGATCGCGAAGTTCACTGGCGCGTACGTCACGGGCATTACCATCAACGAGTACCAGGTGCAGCGCGCCACGCGGTACGCGGAGCAGGACGGGCTGGGTGGGAACTGTCGGTTCGTCCAGGGTGATTTTATGAACCTTCCTTTCGACGAGGGCACGTTTGATGCTGTGTATGCTATCGAAGCGACGGTTCATGCGCCCAGTCTCGAGGGAGTGTACAGCCAGATTTTCAAAGTATTGAAGCCGGGTGGTGTGTTTGGAGTGTACGAGTGGGTCATGACGGACGCGTATGACAACGACAACCTACACCATCGCCAGGTTCGTCTTGACATTGAGCAGGGCGATGGGATCGCAAACATGGTGAAAGCTGACGAGGCGCTACGTGCTATCAAGGCCGCCGGCTTCGAGCTCGTCGAGGCGGAGGATCTTGCGGAGCGCTTCCAGGAGGGCGCTGCTGACTCTGATCCGGCGCCGTGGTACTGGCCTCTCGACGGCGCTGGCTGGAAGTATGCAAATACCATTGGTGATTTGGTTGGCACCATCAGGATGACGAGATGGGGGCGTTGGGCTGCACATAACTTCATGGCAACTCTTGAGACGTTGAGACTAGCGCCGCCTGGAACGAAGAAGACGGGCGACAGCTTGGCGAAGGCAGCGGAGGCTTTGGTACTAGGAGGAAAGGAGAGGCTGTTCACTCCGATGTTCTTGATGGTCGCTCGGAAGCCACTCGAGATGCCGGGAACGCTTATATGAGTAGTAAGTAATGGCCAGTGCAAAAAAGCAAAACGCGCTGTGTCTCTAGGCAGTGTATCAAACATGTATCAGATCAATGTCCATTAGTCTATTGGCAAGACATTTATTCCATTGCGCCTGTTACCCATACATACTATTACATTTGTCTAACCTCGGATGCTATCCTGAGCTGTGGAGCAAGGTGGTCGAGAATCTTGGTCAAGCGATGCGGTTTCTTGTTGCGAACAGCAACTATCGTTCTCCTCGTCCCAGATCTGACACGAGCATGATCCATTTCCAGCCCCATATTCATCAACGCAGCATCATTCACCCAGACGCTACTGCTGGGAACACGAAGATACCTCTGTCTTGCCTCATTCATCTGGACGAGGACGTCAGCTATGGATGTACTAGACTCGTCCGTGTGAGTGTTCTTCTCTGTTGCCACGTTCTGGGAAGCACAAGTTCGCCGGTGCTATGTTGATTGTAATCCGAGATTTTTTTTTGACTTCTTGGACTCCAATTGAGCGACCAGATGATCCCTGGGTCTTGGCAACCATAACGAGGCTGCATGTCGCTCAAGTCCCAGATACATAATGGCTGGCCGAGCATACTGCGCTGGTGGTTCAGGCATTGATACTTCAAGAGCTTCAGGATGTTTTAAATGTCGTCAACACCAGGTACGAACAGCTTTTGTTGGAGGGCTGCGATTTTTCAGTCGGTATAGTCTATGCATACATTTATGGACTTGGGTGGCCGTAAACGAACTCACACTTTGAAGGCGGTGCGTACTATTGTATTAGACTATCAAGAATCATTGTTAAAAGCATCCTGAGAACCTAGAGAGTAAAGTCAGCTACAAAGACTACACAGAAAATATCAAGGGAAGAGATTTCGCACAAATGCGAAGACACGTACTGTAAATCCGGTGCGCTGCCACTTGGTCGGCCGCAGGATATTTGGATGGGTATGCATGCGGCAAAGCTTGGGGGCGAGTTCGAAGTTGGGGGAAGGGTTTTGGAACAACATTATTCTGCAGGTGTCAGGCCGAATTCGGTGAAAGGTAATCAACAAGGGAGCCCAGGCTGCGGACCGGCAGACCGGCAACAGCAGACCACAAATTCTCCTGCCTAGGGGGGATGTCATCCATGCTACGTGGCTTCTTCAGCTGCTTGTGCATTACTTTCAAAATCTTCGCGGGCGGTTGAATGATCTGTTTGGATGACTATTGTGCCCACGCGCATGATGACCTGCTTATTTCCATCCCTTCTAGAAGTGTTGACACATAAGGTTCGTCCCTGGGACCGGCCGAGGGCTAGTTAAGCCCAAACGCACCTCGACCTAGAAAAACGCCTACCTAGGTACCTGGTTGTGGAAATTCTGGTCCATCATGAACTCCACAGCGGACAATATTGATCTTTTTACCATCACAGTACTAGTATTCGTGCACTCACGGCTGCCCAATGCCAACAGGATTCACAAAGTACCTTTAGCTGGCGCTGGAATGAGCAGTGCTTAGCCTTCCACTATATGCCTTAAAGTTGGCTTGAACTTAAATACAGCCTACAATGTTCGTAGAACCCATTCAGGAGGGCAGATGCGTACCGGAGTAAGCGTCGGCTTGCAGCCGTGGTATTACGATGGGATCGGCGGCCCACAGTGCGATCTCCCACCGCGCGATCGAGTGTCTTGCACCCCTGCCCCTGTCGATTGATCTACCCGGTTGTCTACAGGTGAGACTGTTCCAGCTGGGACTGTCTGATTGATCCAACCAGGACTGCGGATTTAGGATCCAACTACAAAATCGAACGGTGCATACCAGCCAGGCACATCCACGCCTCAACCCACAAGGCAGATTGTGTTATATATTTCTGCAAGGACCCTTCAAATTTTAATACTTATACATGGTGCTCCCACCTAGAATTGTCGTCTCTTACGAACATGAAATCCATACTCGTATGTCTTTTCTCCTTCAGTTTTGATCATTCCGTCACCTCATTAGTCAAACGGTCTGATCTAGGGCAATTTTAAAGCCATGTTCACCAGCGAGATCTCCCCTGAGTTCCTCCTTGATCTGGTCATCGGTACCATCACAGTGGCTTGTAACATCCTTATGCTCCTGCAGGCGGAGAGAATCCTTCAGCGCACCAAGTTAGTATACGTCCCTATTTAGCTCCTACACCGTTCCATCTTTCCACCAATTCAAGTGAATCCTCTGTGCCATGGCACTCTGCTGAACACCTGCTGATGCCATTGCTGTCTTGATGCCAGACAACCATAACAGCACTCCAAGTAAAAGACATCAAGTGATTAATTGCATCTCAGATTGCCCACCAAGATTCGGGAGAGTCTGGGCTGTGCGGAACTAATTTTGGGCATGAAGACATGGGACCACCAGTGACGAAAGATATGGGTAGCATCGGCGAAGGCGTTTGCGTCTAGTTAATGTTAGTTACTTGTGCGGAGTTCCGTCAAACAAACCTTGGAATATTTATCAGCTAATCGAAGGACACTTAGCAGAGACTCCTCGATAGGTTTAACGGGTTGGGACGGCGGGACCCAATCAGCTGCCCAGGTGTATCAATTTCACAAGGCTCAAATAGAAATCAACAAGATCAATCTCAACCTCTTAAGATTTCATGATGATTATTTTTGAATCCGCCTTCAAATTGATTGAGCGCTCATATGGAGACTCCCATTGTCCCACCTGTCCATCCAAGCGTGAACGAACTACACTGAGCTCGTACACGTCATCGTCGTTTGAACTGTCATTTCGCCTTATTACTCATCATTGGCGTTGAAAATATCATATCCACTTTCCGCTAGCCAGTCCTTCACCAGACTATCCATATAATGACCTGGCATGTCATCATCAAATAAGAAAGCCAACGAGTCGCTCTGGCCATCACCCTCTAGGTTTGGTTCAATTTCTGGAGCTTCCAGACCAGCTGGCGCCGAAGGGCCACCGCAGCTCTGGAGCTGTGAGACGTCCTCACATTGATACCACTCGCGCGCCAGTAGCCCCACGGCCCGCAGCGCCCGATCGCTCCACGTGCACCATGCCGTCCGCAGGTCCCGGAGTGCATCGACGCACGTCTGTAGATGCCGGATTGCCTGTGACCTGTTTGGGTTCGACGGCCGGGCATCTATGAGGTGAATTACGGAGGCGGCGAAACACAGGTGGACTGCTGCGATGGGTATGCGGCGCTGCCGAGCAGAGTTAGAATAAAACCATCCAGGGAAGTAACAAAATTAAGGCGATGAAGTAATCGTTTCCGACAACTCTGTACATACCAGAGTGTATTGCTGCTTATATGTGCGCAGTAGCCGCGCGATTTCTGCGGCTGAGTGACGACAGGTAGCCATGTGCATGTTTTCGTATTCGTCTCCCTTGTTGCTGCCATCATCGGCGGATGTAGCTACACTGGTGGAGGCTCTCCTTCCTTTATTGCGGATGAGAGGTCTGTGTAAGAGAATCAGGTGCGTATGATATTGAATGCTTTGATCAGGTCTTCAGTCAGCTTTGTAAAGTTCCATGTTGGCCTCGAGCAACGTACTGAAAGAGACAAACGTGAGGAAGCATCAGCACTTTCGGAGAAGCTGGCAAGCGGAGATGGCTTGGTAACTCTCTGAAATGCGTCCGCAGCTCCACGTCCGTTTTGCTAACGATGTCCTCCATCGCCCGATTCGATAATTTGCTGTTGGCAGCATAGCTATTTGGTGTCAGCCAATAGTTCCAGAAAAGCATGGCAAAGATGGCCCGGTTCGTTTCGTACATTTTGTCCATGGCTTCGCAGGCGATGGTATAGGTCTCTGAGACATGGCATGCTGTCGAAGAGATGTGCGAGTGCATACCTAGTGTGGTCTCTGAAGACGACGAGTCAGATGTCGGCAACCACGGCGTGTACTCCTCGTTGGTGTCTATGCTGGGTTTCGGGCAGGAGATGGTTGATTTTGCGGTGCTACTCGGGCGGCCTAGGCCAGCAGCAAAGAGTCTTCGTGTTGTCAGCAGTCTTTCAACGAACTCTGCTCCCTTAGGCAAGCGACCGCCTCACCGGATAATTTACTCACTTGTCAACAACGTAGCACCCCCACCATGTCACTTTACGTGCCTCAACCTCTTCTTCTGGCATCGAAGTAGCTGTGGACCACTTTGAAGAGTCCATGTGCAGGCCAAGATTATGCGCCATCCTCGTTGCGTTGCCTAGAGAGAGTCAATACAACCACAAGTGATGAAACAATTTACTTTTCACGTACCCGCATACAGCCAACCTAAAGCTTCCTTTCCGTCCGACATGATGCGCAACGCTAGAAGGCAGGCGGCCTGTACAGTGGTGAGACTCGGAGCCTCAGCCTCATATAGCATCAAAATCTTTGCGTGCTCGCAGAATGCATCGCCAGCAGTACTTGCATCGTCCGGTACCGACCTCAGCTCAGGACGGTCAGAATACCGTGCCGCTATTGCGAAGATCGAGCAGAGCAACAGCGGCGAGCAGTACTTTCCGTCATCCTCCCTCCTGAAGCTCTTTAAGAACGCGCCCTTGTGGATCACATAGTTCCACGGATTCTGCCACCGCCAGTACAGGTCGAGGAGATGATTTTGGAGTTCATCGGTGACGTTAACTGTCTTCCCGAGCTGGGCGGCGGCAACGAGGCCTTGCATTTGCGCCTTGAGTGATGGCCCATGGGGATCAGTCTCGACCAAAGGCTCCCGTACGAGATTATAAGAGCTTTGGGATCCAAAATAGTGCACCTGACCGTCGTCGATGACATTAAGACGGCCAACTAGACCGGTCAGATCCGATAGGGGACCTTCCTCGTCTGCCTCCGCTGGGTCGTCTTCGTCTTCATAGTCGGCTGCCAAGTCCAGATTGCCAGCGGTACTCGCAGGCTTCGAGCCAAGTGATATGACTTGGGCTTCAAGGTGACGGATCCGGGCCTGCAGGGATTCAACGTACTTCTTGCTGGGTGGTCTGGATTTTCACCAGTAATTGGTCTGTCAGATCTCGTCTCGAGTCGTGTGCAGATTCGTTTATATGACATGTCGTCAAGCTGACAGGAGGGGAGGGATGGCTGACCTGCGCTTGTTTTCCCCATGCTGGAACTTACACTCTATTCCTCGACTGGCACATGAGCCGCAAATAGGCTGTTGACCATCACACTAAACCGGAATTAGCGATTCGACAATAAAATATGGGTTCTTATAGCTCACACGCATGCGCTTGTGCCGACATGCAAGGCACGCGAGCGAGACCCGCTGCCTCGTCCTGCCAGGTGGCTGCGATGTGGAGCTCGACATGGTGAATATTGCTGGCGATGGGAGATGGAGCACTGGTCCTTGGCATTTGAAGATTCCTTGATAACATATCACATGCCTTCAACAGCATATTTGACGAATGCGACCTTGGCTAGATATTGAAACGGAGAGTGCATAGTATGAATGAGCCCGTGAAGATGTTGTGAACAAGCATGACTAGGACCGAAAAGAGAACCCCGCATTTAATTACTGCTCCTATCTGTCGCACTAGATTCCAGTGGTAGTCACCGTTGACACAGAGATAAACTCCACTGATAGCGCTGGAGAGCATGAACCCGGCCAAATTAGCGCCAGAAGCGCGGTGGTATTCTCCCCCTTTACGTGCTAGAGAAAAACAAGCGCCCGAGAAGCTTCCAAAACTCCCTATATTTACATGATCTCCGTGGCTTATCGCTCAAGGCTCAGCCGCATAGAATACAGGTCGCGCAGGGTACTTGTTAACACGCAGACTCAGCTGATCAGGCCTGCAGTAGTGGCCCACAATGTCGAGGTTCTGCTTCGCCTTGGCCTTCTCCGCAAGATCGACATCGGCATATAGGATGCACTCCTCGCCGGGAGGGGGACGCTCGACGAGCTCCTCGCCCATTGGGGAGTAGATCATGCTGAACCCGCCGCCGCTGCCGGGCGTGCAGGTTGCGTAGCCGAAATCCGCAATCTTGCACTTCTTCTTCCCTTCCTCGCTGACCACCTGCGTGCAGACCATCACGAAGCAGGCTGCTTCGAGCGCGACGATTTGCGAGAAGCGCATGCTCATCACGTCCGTGATGTGGCCCGGCCAATCCTTCTCCTTCACGCCGTCCTTGTCAGTCGGGTGCGCCCAGAGGACGGGCCAGCTCGAGACGTGCAGGTCGACGTCCTGCTCGTACTCGTAGTACCGCAGCATAACCTGGGTGTGTTCCCAGCAGTTCAGGCCGCCGATTTTGACGTCTGGGTGCGCTGTGCTGGGGACCACGGTCTGGAGGGACTCGCCCTGGCCGTCACCCCAGTAGGCACGCTCGACGTGCGTGGGCTTGATCTTGCGGCGGTGGTGCACAATGACGCCGTTCTCATCAATAAAGGACTAGGCGAGCAGTCAGTTTCCGCGCGGGTTGATATGGGCGACACGAGTGCTTGCCTGGGCGATGTACAAGGTGTTCTTGTACCGCTCGCTGTACCCGAGGACGACAAAGACTCCGGCTTCCTTGACGGCGGCGCAGATCCGCCTCATCTCATCCGAGTCCTTGACAAGCGAGTTGCGGAAATATTCGTCCATGAAGGCGGCATTTTCCGTGGGAGACCTGGCCCAGATGCTCCTTCAGACGTAAGTAATTAGTTAAACACCTGAACAATGGCTTGAGAGAGCACGACAATGAGTTTCATGGTGCAGCTACTCACCATGGATATCCGGGAATGAAGACCTCTGGAAATCCAACCACATTGGCGCCCTTGCTCGCAGCTTCTTCAATGAGGGTGATTGACTTGTTGACACCGCCCTCGAGGTCCTGCCAGGCAGGCTCGGCCTGGATTGCTGCGATCTTGAGCTTGGGAGCCATGGCTATTTGCTTTGGTGAACTGATCAAGTATACTATTGATACGTCTTTAAAGTGCAGAGGAAGATGATGTTGTAATGCTTGTGTTGCATTGTGTCAAAGACGGGACTTCTCTCTCTATTATAACTACCATTCTACTGAGGCTATCATTTGCCTCTCCCCAGTATTCTTCTACGGACCGTCAATATCCTATCTGATACTTACCAGTCTCTATCCTCAGCTCACTGTATCAGTCTATGTACAAAGCTTCCCCAGATTTGAAACGGGTGTGCATTATCCTATCGGCCGTTCTCTCAGCCCCGAATCTCCAGAAGCTTATTTTTGGTTAGGGGCGTTGATCGTGGCCTGGACGTTTATCACCGGGTAAGCACTACCCTATCTGCTGACTGATACAAGGACTGCTCTGAACCACTGTGAAACAAAGACTACAGATACGAGTAGCTGTCACAGCAAGTCCCGGAATTTAATACCCAATACTTCGGAGATCAGCTATTTACTTGATAGGGGAGACGAATGACCATGCAGCAAAGGTTTGATAGGGGAAGGGGTGCACATAAATGGCTTGGCAGTAACAAACACGGCAGCTATCTGATTGAGAACATCTGACTGTTGTCAGATGAACAACAATCCATAACTGAGCTGCTGCAAACGTTGAACAACGCATCTGACATTGCCTCCCAGCGACCATTCTGATGTTAGCTCAAGTCGATTTAGCCGGCAACTGTGGGCCATCCATGGGTTGAATACTGAATATTTCCTGTGTGAAGGTAGATTCGATAGCGAACGGAACCTGCTAGTTGCACATCCAATGCTAATAGGTACACCCAGAAAGTCAACTTGACTTGTGACACCTTTCCTGAAGGTTTGTGACCCCGTCATTCCGGTACACCTGAGTAGCCTAAGCAGGCACATACTTCTTCAACAGACTGTCATAGTACTGGTAAGCAGTGCCACTAGGCGGCTCAAAGCTCGAGTAAGTGGATGCGGGCCACCACGGGCCTGCAGCCCACCACATCGCGCCCTGCCACACATCCGAGTTGGCCTTCAGGTGGTCCAGAAGCCCCGTCACGGCAGAGAGACACTGGCTGTTGGGCCCGCCCGCGAACTCGCCCAGGACGCCGAGCTTGCCGTTGGCCCTGAGCCAGTTGGTGGCGCCGACGACGCGGTCGACGCCGATCGTGGACGAGACGCAGTCGCCGCTGGATCCGGAACCGTCGGAGTTGAGGTACTGGTGCATCTCGTACACGAGCTTGTTGTTGGGGTCCTTGAGGCTCTTGAGGTTGTCGTTGGTCGTATTCCACGTCCATGCCCCCGTCCATGAGTTCCCCTCGGCAAAGATGTACTGAGATGTTGCCCCGGCCCCTCGGATCGCGGTGATGGCGGCTTGGTTGAGGTTGAGCACTAGGGTCTGGTCCATATCGTGGTATTCATTGTTGATGTCGAAAATCTAGCGGAGGCAAAATCCGGTCAGATTTGTGGGAACTCTCCCAAAATTAGTATGACGTGTAACTACCACTTACGACATTGGCATTGCTCTTGAATGATGTGGCAAGGTTCTTCCAGAAGGTGCCAAAGGCAGATGTATCTGTGATAATTGCACCGTTGTATCTGCCGTAGTTATGGGCGTCAAGGACGGCAAACTTTCCCTTCCCGGTTATGTGAGTAACGACATCGGTGAGGTTCTTGAGATAGCCGCTATCCATCTGCGCAGTGATGCTTCCACGAGCCATACGCTCGATTAAAAATGGAATGCGGAAGATGTTATAGCCCTCGCTGATCAAAGTCTGGTGAAGGTCTCCGGTCAGTAGGTGCGTAATCATAAAATCTTTGGAGTAGTCATGAAAACTATTGGGGCAACCGTACGTCAATCGTCGAGGTCGAAGGAAAATAGAAGTCCACGCCCCATGTTCCTGGCAAGGCCGTCCCGAATTCAGCGACAGACTCACTGACACCCAGCCATTTGAGCCCAGATGCAGCCGCCGCTTTAGGTACGACCGCCGCCTGCGCGACAGCAGCGACGGTAAGAGACAGAATGAGTGAAGGTCGCATGGTGGTGAAACAGTTGTTCTCAGTGTTGACGGCCAACACGAAGAAGGGGCATGAAGTGGCAGTGACGGGAGCTAGTGGATTATAAACATTTCCAGATTCCTGAATCGAATTGTTTCCCCCTTCTAGGGCTCTTGCTAGCTTTGGAGCACATTCTGTGATTCGAACGCTTGGCTATTTGGCCCCTCCGGCCCTAATATGAGTGTCGACTCGGTACTACCTCCGTCCCCAAAACGGCAATATCGTACTAGGAGGCTCGAGGGAGGCCATGGAGATTCTCCTTTGTGGGAATATGCCCACGCCACCTCACGGCCTTTTAGGGGGTAGCACCAGCCAGGGATTGCTAGTCCAGAAGTTCGAGTCAGCGACCAATCATCCCACAGCCAGGATTCTTCGTTCTGGAATATCACACTCTCATGAATTGAACCGCCGGTTGAAGGGATGTCGAGTGAGCATAAGCCTCGAAGGAAATACATTACCAATGTCACCCTATGCGAGGCGTGGTGGCGTGGCCCCAGATCCTCATACTTCTTTCGGGACCAGCATGCAGCTATAGGGGCAGATCGGCCTATTCTACGGCACCTAACGCGCCAAGACAGCGTGACAACGTCGTCACTGCCGGGCCCGCATGGGATACAACCCCCGTGGACTAGACCATTCGCGGTCATGGGTTCCATCTCGCAGCCCTTTTCATGTGGGGATTTTCAGTCAGAGCAAAGTTACATCCGTCGAAGCTTTTCGAGCTCCTGCCCAATGAACTGCCCACATTCATCAAAGTCGTGCCTCCGCTGAGCCGTCGGCCTTGTCACCTCCGTCAGCTCAGGGACGGCGGCAACAACGGGCCGAAGTCCAAGGCCCGCGAGCCTTATTTCTTTCGGCCGAGATTGACGGGCATGATCATTGACGATCGGTTGTGCCTGACGAACATCATTTTAGGACGTCGCAGGGTCCCGAGGTCTCACTAACTAGTGCAATGTGGCCCGGTCGGCTGGGTCTAGCAACAATGCTATTGTTTGTATTAGAACTGGACGCATGGCTAGACTTTGAATGCAGAAGCGGCTCCAGAAAATTCCCTTTCCAAAGATGTATGTAGTATCTTGAGCACCCTATCTTCTGTAGTTCCCCCCTCCTCCCTATTCATTGCCACAAGCACCGCAGGGCAAGATGGAAACTTCAAAATACATTCGCCGATGCACATTTCACAAATTTACATCCCACACAATCGTTCTTGCGACTTCAGAGAAGCAATTGGGTCTTTTTGAAAAGGATAAAGAGGCAGCAATACGGTAGGGGGAAACGTGTGGAAAGTCTCAACGTTTCTTGCAAGCCCATCGAGTAAGCACATATCACAGCATCCGCCGCCCCTTCTGAACTGCTCTGAGGTGATTTAACAAGGCCTGTTCCAACACATTGTGATGAACACCTCGCAATGGTGGGATCCACATTTAGTTCCCAACTGGGGAAACCATTTGTGCTCTGATATTCCAGAAGTCATGCGGCCTTTTACATCAGAGTTGTCCAAGTCTGAAATTCATGCTGTAATTCTGTAGACTGACCCCACTAACTAACTAGGCTAAATAGACCGCGTTGTGCTCCTTACTTATTACACCTATGAGCTTGTTTCCATTTTGATACGTATTAAAAAGAAAGTCTCTGAGCCACAGCAGAAATCATGAGCAAAACGTGTGGATCAGAGTCAGACAACTGTGTAGGACGCAATGGAAATACTTATTGCGACGTGAAATGAAGCCGGTGTCTCCTGCAATGCGATATCACAAGCTCCCAAGATTGGAATATCTTTGGTAGCCGCCTGGGTTTCCAATCCTCCCCGTATTCGATGGGGTCATCATTGCATCGCTCCACTCTCCTCACCCCTTCTATCGAGACTTCCTCGCCTGGGAGACGTGTCTGATGGTACCATACCTTCCTGGGTCTCTCCCCTCCTGCTGCCTTTGCAGTAGTCGCGAATGTGCCGTTGTTGGGATCTGGATAACTGAATACAGTCTGGGACTGGAAGAATCGGTATGCTAGGGTCTCTTCAAACTTTTGGCGCATTTCCTGCGCGGGCCCTGGTATGTCGAGCTCGTTGCGGATTCGCTGGTATTGCTGGCGGAACACCGCCGTTTTCCAGTGCTCGCGTGACATCCCATATGGACGGTTCCCCCAAATGCAATCGAAAAAATCCCTACCGGTGAGGATCTTTGGCCGTCCCAAGGGCGCACGATTGCCCTTGAGAGTGCTGATGGGCCGGTAGCTGTGGCGGGCCGCAAATGCGGCAAGTGCTTCAAAAGACATTTCCTGGTTGTCCTGCTCGATGGCATCTTTCACTGCGCCCTTTGGCCCGGAGTTCCCCTCCCCGAATAACTTCTCTAACGAGTAGGCCCGGTAGAAGCGCAGCAGTATGGCGGAAAGTACTTCACAGAAGAACGTTTGCGTGGCACCTGACAAGGTGGCGCCCGAAGGGCCAAGCCTTTCCTTCAGCTCTTGGAGGATGCGATCAAGGAGATCGAGCCAGTCCCCTTGCTCCAGCTGGGCAGTGGCGACCGGCATGTCTTCTCTGGCCTTACCCTTTGCACTTGTGGTGTTTGCACGCTGGGGACCAGGCTTTGGCTTTTTCTTGGGGCGGAAATCATTTCGTAACCCCGGAGCTGCAATTGTCTCAGAATTTGATCTCAGCAGAGATGTCGGTGCACATACGTGACTGGATAACTTTTGGGTCGGCACTCGATCGGTCTGAGTCCGGATCCGAATCAGTGAATATCGGTACTGGCACACTCCGCTTCCGCTTCTGTGGGCGACTTGCACTTCGCGTCCCTGGCATTCTGGAGTCAGAGATATCTTGTGACGCTGAAAGAATCGAATGACGGCTTGGGTTCTTCAGGAATGATTGACAGGAATTGTTGGAAGGAGCGAGAGAGGGGAGCGCCTGGAACATAAGTCCATGATTTCAATTCAGTGCGGATGCGCGTTTCCTTTTGAACTTTAAAACTGTTCAGCGCGTTTCCTTGTGAACCTTGTGATAATGCCGCGTATTCCCTTGGGAACTTAAAGTTTATTTTGTTACATCCTCAGCAGACAGTGGAGCGCCATGCTGACAAATAGGAACCACGAAATATTACAACGACATCAACTCTTCTTGAGAGTCACGTTGTGACTCGCAGTGGGAGGCAGTACAAGGGCGTGTATTACTGCTAAGAAGAGACGACTGTGTCTTAGACACATGGTGGCAGTAGTTCACTGGTGACCTCCGGGGCTATCTGAAATAGAACTGATGGGCCACGGCGTTTAAACTCATATAGACAGACTGCTTGCAGGTGATTAAATCTTAGAGATGACTATTGCGACTGAGAGTATACGATAGATGTGCCTATTTAAACATTTGATTGGATTATCCCTGGCTCTCCTAGTACCAGGATGATGGTGCTAGCTATAAAGTGGGTGAGTGTTGTGAGCCTGGCTTTGGGCACTGGCAACAAGATTCCGACCAGATGCCCGGGCCGCCCACGCGCAGCCATTATTCTGGTGGCAGTGGCTGGATTCCTGGCGTATGGCATACGGTGACAGTGGCGTAAAGGTGATCAAATTTGGACGAGAATGAGCTGGCTTTGTTGTGTGGCGGGTCAGAGGGTTGCTCGAGGTGATTTATACACTGAGCGTGGGCAAGGCGTGGGCGGTTTACAGTCTTTGGCCTCCCGCGTACTCATTCGAAGAAGCCATCTCGGGTGTATTGGAGTATATCCCGCGAGGTCCAACATAGAGAGCTTAGGTGAGGCACATAAATGTGGACCCTCTAGGTTTCTGTACGAACTTCAGTCCGGCCCGTCGGTCGATGATGATCTTGTCCGGCAATGTTTGACAATATGTGGGCCACCCAAGGGTCCACAAGCTCCCCCACAGAAACAATTACTGCAACGCAAGGCGTCTGGACTCGAGATATTGATCTCTTGCGCATGCATGTGATAGTAGATATATGCCTCGACTCTAATCGATGCCCGTCTCCCACTCCCACAAGGGTGATAGAAGAGACAGCCGAAGAAGAGTGAGCCTACGAGTCGTTGATCATTGACGGTAAAGGGCCCACCACTCTCCGAGAACTTGACCAGGTCAACGCCGTGGTCAGGCGGTATCACGCAGCTCAGATACTGGATCACGCGAATGTCTGTTTGAGCGGAGTACCGGTACTTCACCATGTAGCCGGGCGCCAGACGTTACTTGTGCCTTAGGCCATTGCTCAAGCCGAATACTCTGCGCCTCTCCACATACGGGCATTGTCCCTAACATCCAGTCGCAAGGATGTCCAAAGTCCCTCGTGACAAATATTCGTTGTGATAAGCCTTGTCGATTTTGACTTCACTAGATGCACACTTATCTCAGTCACACAGGCCTGTGGTAACTGTTGAGGCTCGTCCGCACGGGTGAATCTCCAAGATGACGGCGTGGTAGTGCTGGCCTATAGTTCTCCGTCTGCTAGATGGTGCCGTCTGCTAACTCAACCTGTATTCGTCACGATGGCAGCGGTGATGTTCCCGTGCGCCAACCTGCTTATGTAACAGGCGTCGTGAAGAAGCTGGCGCGGTGGCGCGAACCTGTCATGTACTTGACGCGGGAAAGCGCGACTCCACCCAGCCCCCATGCTTTTGCGCAGACGTGATGATTGGCCGCTCATGGATACTGCTCACTTGAAACGCAGCCAATCCCCACCTGGAGACGTGTGCTGTGCACCTGTGCTGCTGCTGCATTTACGCAGTAGCGTGTGGTCTCCTGCAGTTAATGGCTTAATTGCCCCTGCATCTCGCTGCTGCACCTCTTCCCGCCAGCCCGCCCACCCAGTACAACTCGACGAGGAGGAGACTGCCGTTCCCAGTCTGATCTCCCCAATACATCCATCCATCCTCTTCTTGGTGATGTTGTGTTGCCCTTCTTAAGGATTGTCAATTGAGAAAAGCAAACCATAGACAATCTGCAGTCTCTTTCATACGAGGGTTGTTGGGATTTGCCTGTCCGGGTATCGACGGGTTGAGCAGACACCATCCTTCCTTCCGTTCATCCTCTTGATCGTCGAGCTGCCCTGCCCCTCTTCGATCCTTTCCGCGCCTCTCCCTCACTTCCTAGGCGCCAACTCGTCAGCCGTTCAACGCAGTCGATCAATCAATCAATCAGTCAATCCCTCTGACGCCGGGGCGTCCTCCCTGCATTCATTGTCTGATTGTCTCCTGCATTTGTTCCATTCCAAAACAGACCAATCTGCGGCGTAGCCCAGGCACTTCGCCGGGCACTTTTCACTTGGATCCTTCCAACGGGCAATTTTCCACTTTACGCGATCGGCTCAATCACGAAAGTTCGCGTCACCCTTCCTTCACCCACCCGTCGCCCGTTGCCTGTCCAGGATTGCCTTTCCTTCTTCCATTCTTTGCACACTATCATATCTCCCACCCCAGCACGAACAAGGTCCTGGGGACTCCACGTCGAACTCCTCCGAACCTCCACGAGATCCCATCTCCGGCCCATCAGTTGCAGTGCTGTAACTGGTCCATTGCTTGCTTGTTCGGTAAGTCTGCAGACCCCGGCTTCTGCGTGCGTGCTGGACGCTGTAGTGCGTGCAGCAAGCAGGGCAGATCCTCAACCCCCAGACCCCCCACACGAGCTGCCAGCTTCCAACGTGCCAACTTGGCCAACCTGCCCCAAGCTTCCTTCCTCCTCCTTGTCGCGTTCCCCCCATCACACCCGCTCCGACCCAATCAAGCCCTCACCTTTCATTCTTTCCTACCTCCTTCGCCTCATTACACCTCACCTCACCTCACCTGCTCGACCAACCAAACCACCCTACCCAACCTTATCGCCAATTGAATTCCTGGGCCACGATCCCAAAAGAACCGACCGTGGTGTGCCTCTCTGCTGGATCCAGCTTCTCGGCCCTGGGCGGGACAAGGGACATGCCGGTCTAACAACGCATCAGAAAGCAGGATTGTCCTCTCGCCCTATCAGGCTCTGCATCTCGAACAGCCGCCCACCTAAACACCTGCGAGACGGGACCAAGACCACTGGCCGCACACCACACCACTCCTGCTTGTCACCTTGTACCAATCCCAATCTCCGAATACCACCGTACGAACTAGTCCCGGCTGCTGGCGCAGCTCGTCGCATGAAGCATTAACCGTACCTGGCCTCGTCGACTTCGGCCACCCCCCCTCTTGAGACCTCTCCAGTCAACTCGCGCCGATCTGCCACCGCCACCCCTTCCCAAGTACCACACGGCAACCCGCACGCCAGCGAACTTGGTGTAATAAGACAATACCCGCCCACACCTTTCCTCTCTCTCTTTGCCTGAGGCTCTTTTCCCCTCTTCCTCTTCTCCTCTTTTCCAATCTCAGATCCATTCTCATTCCAATCTTGGTGGGTTTGGCCATTTGAATCTTAGTCCAAAGAACACATTGGGAAGAGAGCTCAAGTTTGCGGCTCCACAATCCCGGCCGAGTCGCTTCTCACCGGGCACAAGTTGATCCCCTCTCATTGGCTCCACACCGCCAGCGAGGAGCACAATTCCGCCCCTCAGTCTCGACCTGTCAAGCACATCAGTCAATCTGCAGCTTGACGCTCCGACCCCCCAAACCCTATTCGATACCCATTGGGCTGGGATCGGTATTTTCAACATCCCCATCGCATTGTGCATCGATCCAGTCACAGGCTCCGGCTTCAAGCTTGCCTGACGTGCCCGACCGTGTCTGTTTGTTTGTTTGTCGGCGGTCTCCGGGCCCCCTTCTCTGCACAATGGCAGCTGTCACACGTCAGCCGTTTGCGCCGCTTGACGGAACACGACTACAGAGCTTGACAAGCGCGAGAAACCAGCAAGCTTGTAAGTTATTGCCCACCGGCAGCCTACGTCTTCCCTGCCGCAGCCTCGCTGCTGTCCTGATTGAGCTCTGCGATCGGAGCCGGTCTTATTGTCCATTGATCCCACCATTGTTCGGGCCAATGAATCAGTGCTAACGAATCAACAGCCATCGCACTGTCGTCACCTGGAAAGCGCAAGGTCGCTGATTTTCTAAACGTCGATGACTTCGAGAATGTTGACCCTGCACTCCTGTTCTCCAAGAGGTCGAAGGCCAGCTCGTCCGATAGCTCCAGCAAGGACTTCTTCAAGCCGACCTCATTCCTCATCACCAAGTCCTCGACCACTTCGGCAGTACCCAGTAGCAAGGATGGGATCTCTGCCTCGGTCTTCCAGGGCGCATCGCCACGCCCGCGGTCCATTCTGAACCCGAAGTCACCAGCCAAGAAGCTCAGCAGTCTGTCTCGTGGCTCCAGCGCCCCCATGTCCGCACCAGCGGGCCGATCTCCGACCCGCGGTAACAAGCGCATTGGCATCCTCAACAGACGGCGAACAGGGACTTTCACTCGAATCGATCCACCTACATTCAGCCTTTCGTCGACACCATTCTCCCTCGAAGCTGCCATCAAGGGCACAGTGCCAAGCTATGCAGCAAAAACATCGTCTACCAAAGCCGGCTCCACTGCATCTTCGTCCTTGTCACTGTCGAATTCAGATGATTTCTATGGCTCCAATTCGAAATCTTCGTGGGAATTCGACATCCATGAGGACACTCCCGAGCAGGAGATGACCAACCTCCTGCAGCACAGCACATGTCGGCTTGATATCAGCAGCGACGAGGAGTGCGAACGGAAGGCCCGAGAGAAGGCCGAGGACCGTGGCAAGGAGAACGTCCCACCTGCTGATGACATTTCTCAAACCTCTGCTCGGAGAGCGACCACAATTAGCGAGGGCGGAATGGAGTACGAGAAACCCCGCACAGCCCTCGGTGACCTGAACGTAGAAGACTTCTACGCCGAGGGCTGTGATCCCACATCTGTGTTCATTGTCCCAGAAGATGAGGATGACGGCACAGTTGTGGATGGAGAGCAGGCGGAGAAGCCACAGGACGGCGCTACCTCAAAACCGAGTCTCGACATCGAGGCCACTGCTGAGGGAACGCCTGAGCCGGAGGAGCCGGAGGAGCAAGTGAAGCTGGCGACTCTCCAGCCTGTAGAAGGCACGGGCGAGAGCTTTGACCTGTGGGAGAGCTCCAGTGCCAAGGAGGAGGGTGACGAGGCACCGAGCCCAGTGCCCGCTTCTCCTGCTTCAGAAACGAGCGAGAACTTTGGTGACGAGGGCTGAATGATCGCCTTTGTTTCGCGTTCCTCCATTGCTTGCGTTTATTGCGTTTCCAGGAGTTACAACGGATAGGCCAGGGGAGAAGCCATTGGAGTAAGTGGCTCACTTAGGTGGTATTTCAAGCGCTTGATTGGTCTTTGTTCTTGAAGATTTGCTTTTGCTGGGTATTTTGGTACGGTCGGCAGGGTCAGGAAGGCCGGTAGGGTTGGTCACGGTAACAGGGCGGTTCAAGGCGTTTGAGTGGGTGATGTGCGGACCTACGCCAGTAAACGCTCATTTCATATAGCCCATCAAGGGGCTAACGCTGCTGTAAATGGTAATAGACATATTGTTCAGATTCAAATTCTGCCGTGCCGACCTGTCTTGAAGATGAGAGCCGACCGTGCAGTTGCGATGTCATATTTCCGGGATGTGTTCGCCTCAAGCCACGAATGTGGTACGTCTATTCTCGCGCAACAACGGGTCCTTGGTAGCAATTGGCATGAGGAGAGCAGAAAGGTGCGACGAGAGCTGTCTCTGGGACGACAGGTCAGTCCCAACGCAACATGAATGGACGAGAAGAAGTGTGGCATCTCTATGCCGCCTGTTTCGACATAGAAAAGCCCCACCCAGAGACGACAGTCCAGCAAGCGCGCCAAGCTAAACTCACTGAGCCTCAACCCTAACAAACGGCAGCCGACGGCTTCAGATACCAACCGACTTACCAACTCGCCGGTACTTTATTTTGGTATTATCGAAATCTGACTAGTCATAAGACACTAAATAATTGACTGTCCTGCTCTCCAGCTTCTTTCATCCCCCTCACTAGCGACACGGGAGCCATGTCCGCGACGAACGATCCCGCGCCAGCACCTGCCGGCGCGTCGTTACCAAGCGCGTCGTCTTCTGCGCTCGGGTCTGCGACCCCCGTGATCAGCACCGTAGGCGATGCCACTGTTCCCTCGACGGCGGGCGCGCAAGTAGGGGAGGAGCAGGTGGCGCGGGGCGCGTTCGTCGTGCTCGAGGGCCTGGACCGGAGCGGCAAGACGACGCAGGTCAAGTTGTTGCAGAGCAGGCTTATTGAGGCGGGGAGGAGGGTGCAGCTTATGAGGTTCCCTGGTGAGTTGCTTGGGTTCTTATATGTGTGATGGTGGGGATGTGTTCATGATGGTGCGGTGGGTGGTTGGTATGGGGCACTTTCGATTGCTGTGGCAGACGGGCTGGATGGGCACGTTCCTGGGATCTTGAAGGTTCGCAGTCTAGGATTGTGTTGGAGGCAGCTCAAGTGAGCAGCGCTTCTCTCATCACCAGTTTCAAAGATTCGAGGTGCCTCATTCAACATATACGCGCCCTGCGAACCTCACCAAGATCGCATCCCGGTCCTCCTCAGCCCGCCATAGACCGACCCACTGACATCCATCCCAGACCGCACAACCCCCACGGGGCAGATAATAAACCAGTACCTCTCCTCCTCAGCAACCCTCCCGGACCAGTCAATCCACCTCCTCTTCACCGCCAACAGGTGGGAGGCTGCCCCCAACATCGCCGCGCTCCTGGGGCAGGGCGTCACCGTCGTCTGCGACAGGTACTACTACTCGGGGATGGTGTACAGCGCGGCAAAGGGCAACCCGTCCCTGGGGCTGGGATGGGCGAGGGCGCCCGAGGTCGGGCTGCCGCGGCCCGACGCCGTGGTCTTCCTGGACCTGAATGAGGAGAAGGCGCGCGAGCGGGGCGGGTTTGGCGAGGAGAGGTACGAGACTGCGGAGATGCAGAGACGGGTGAGGGGGTTGTTTTGGGGCCTGAAGAAGGGTGATGTTGGAGGGGTGCCGTTTACGGAGGAGGCGGAGGACCTGCTTGTTGTTGATGCTGGAGGCAGCATTGAGGAGGTTGCGGAGGAGATATGGAGGGTTGTGAGGCCGAAGGTTGAGGGGGTTGAGAAGGGAGATCTGGGGACAGAGGTCAGGAGAGTGTCATGACGGATGGCTGCTCGTGATGATGATAGTATGATTGTGCTTGGTCTCTGGGTAGGTCTTGTGAGCACCGTTCTACGTGTTCAGGTCATACAGGGAGGCTTGGACAAGAGTCAGAGGGCATATAGGAGTAGTGATATTCGCTCTGAACAGGCATTCTCGTCTGCCACATTATGATTTTGGATGAGTTTATGAGGAGTTGAGCCCAACAACGCCAATTTTATCACAGCTAGCCGACCCCCATTCCCAAATGAATGCTTTGATGTTGAATACCATAGGCGGGCATGATGAATGCCATGTTGCGCCCAATCTGCCGCCCTGTCCGAGTTTTCCCAAACGCCGAGATTCTTATGCAAAACCAGACATGCCGATAACTCAGCCCCGGGCATGTTGGGGCGTTGCCGCTCCTTGTAATGAGTTGATCATCCAGCCTCTCCACTGAAGGCACCTCGTACACGTCATCTACCATGGGACACAGCTCTAGGAAAAGATGCCCACTGTCACCTCCAACTGACGTCTGCAAACGCCACAGGACTGGTTCATTAGACCCGGCGGTTGACGCTGATCAGGTTCAGGAACTCGTTCCTCGTCTTCTCCTTGCGCTCGAAGCACCCCAATACACAACTCGTGATGGTGCTCGTGCTCGTCTTCTCAACACCCCTCATGACCATGCACAGGTGGCTGGACTCCATGACGACCGCGACACCCTGGGGCTTGAGGACCTCCATGATGGCATTGGCGACCTCCTTAGTGAGCCGCTCTTGGATCTGCAGCCGGCGGGCGAACAGCTCCGCGATCCTGGGCAGTTTCGAGATGCCGATGACGGACTGATTGGGGATGTACCCGATATGCATCTACCACTGGGCGTCAGCTCACAAAATTCCAAGAGACTGTCTTAAAAGATCCGGCAGGACTTACCTTCCCGGTGAACGGCACAAGATGGTGCTCGCACATGCTGAAGACCTCGATATCCTTGACAATGACCATCTCGTTGTGGCCCTCCTCGAAGATGGCGCCATTAACAATATCGCGCACGTTCTGCTGGTACCCCTTGGTGAAGAAGAGCATCGCCTTGGCGTATCGCTCCGGGGTGGCCAGCAGGCCCTCGCGGTCGGCGTCCTCGCCCACGCACTCGAGTATCGTCCGCACGGCGCCGCACATGCGCGCCAGCCGCTTGTCCGCCTGCTCCTTGGTCTCCTCCAGCCGCTCGCGCGTGCCCGAGCTGGGCCGCGACAGCCCGTCGAAGTCGATCACGGGGCTCGGCGACCGCGTCACCGTCCCGCTGGCGGCAGGACCAGTTGTCGCGGCAGAGGTGGTGACGGTGGCCTCGGTGGTGGTGGTGGCATTCGTGTGCGTGGACTTCTTGGACTTCTTCTTCTTGGGGCGGTCGGGGATATCTCGGGGGTCTCGCGCGGGGGCGCTGATGCTGTCTCGCCTCTCGTGGGCGCCGTTGACCTTGTGGTGTTTGCGCTTCTTGCTGGTGGACCGCTCCTCGCCCGAGGCGTGGGTGTTGCGCCGCCCGCCGGAAGACGAGCTGGTGATACTTGCTGTGTCCATTTTTTCTGCGGATGGCATTGGGGAACCCTCCGAGGCCTGTCTGCCGGCCTGACCAGGTGGTGTATATATATTCGCTAATCGTTTGCTGTTATGCAGGTCGGAGAGTTTGCGAAAAGAAGAAAAAAAGAAACCGAAGGAATCAGGCAAGCATGTGCTATTCGTCGTTTGGCAATCTACCGTGTCAAGAGACAATTTGGAACCCTGTGAAAAGGTCAATTGAGGGCTATAGGAACGAGTCGAGTCCCCCCTCGAAGGATTGTTCGGCCTCCGATGCAGCTGCCCGAGGATAGGGAGAATCGGTCTAATACATCGTAGGTGCAGGCAAATTTGCTGCGATGGCTGACTGACACTGACTCTCGGCAGTCTCGCCGAGTTCCCCGTGCCTGCGTGGGCCGGTGCTGGCCGCCGCGGTCGGGGCAGCTTGTCAGGGTCCTATAGCGGGGCCAGGTCCAGTCAAGTCAGGTCAGCCCAGCCCGCCTGCCTGCCTGGATGCCAGTTCTTATCTTATCAGACTTTTGGTGGAGCTCCGGGGTAATGTAGCAGTGGGCCGTGGACTGTCGACTCGACTTCAACGATCCAGCGCAAACGTCACCTTTGGCATCCTCCCCTCGCAAGCCCATCTCGTTGCGCCATCTCTGCTCCTCGTAACGTCGGCAGGTTCTTCAAACAACTCACTCCTGGTCTACAACCATTTGGTGCAAGTCTGTTCCCCTCTCTGCGACATAGGCCCGGCACACGTCGCAATTTCCGCCGCGTTAAATTGTCAAGATGAGCTCGCCGCCGTACCAAAGCCAAACCTCTCCTCCCGCGCACTCTCCTCCGTATCCATCGCACTCTCAGCTGCCCACCCTCAACACGCTCGCAAATGGCACAGGCTCATCCAAGAAGCGCTCTGCCGGCGACAGCGGCCCTTCTCCCTCCATCAAGCGCAGGAAGCCCTCCACCATGTCTGTCACCTCAGTTGGCTCTGCCCATCCGCTTCGACAAACATCCTTCCCTCCCGACGAGTCCCCCTTCGCCGCCCGGTCACCCAGCGTGGGATTTGACAACGACAACGTTAGTATGGTGTCTGGCTCCGCTGTTTCGGTCAGTGCGCCCGCGAAGAAGAAGCGCGGCCGCAAGAGCAAGGCCGACAAGGCTCGCGAGGCTGCCGAGAAGGAGGGAACACCTAGCGCTGTTGGGGGCAGGGCCATGACTGCTGCTAGTGGCAGGAGTGGAGCTGGCAGAGGTGCAGCGAGCGCCGTTGGGGATGACGGCGCAGATGACGAGGAGGAGGATGACAAGGACATCAAGACCAAGATGGGAGTGGCACAGTTCGAGAGGAGCAGAGAGGAGCGCGAGGAGGAGAAAAAGCTGCGATTCATGCTCGTTCAACAGATGGATAGGGACCAGACTGAGAGATACGAGATGTGGCATGCCGCAAAGCTTACCGAAAGTGTCGTCAAGCGGGTAAGCATCTGGAAATTAATCCTCATCCCGCCAACCCCCGTACTTTGGGAACAAACACTGACCATGCATACTATAGATCGTCAATGCTGCCGTCTCGCAATCTGTGCCCGCCAATGTCACCAAAGCCATGCAGTCGGTTGCCAAGGTCTTCATTGGCGACATCATCGAGGAATCACGAAGAGTGCAATCAGAGTGGATCGACAAGTCGGGCGAGCCACAAGCCGAGGAGGGTGTTTCATTCCCCCCATGGCCCTACGAGGAAGAAGAGCATTGGGACGAGCCCGAGGACGGTCGACCGAGAGCGACACATCCCAAGGTCAAGCCCAAGGAGCCACCCAGGGGTGCTCTACGTCCGGATCACGTGCGCGAGGCATGGAGAAGATACAAGCAAGGGGCCGAGGGCGGCAATGTTGGCGCCCTGGGGTTGTGGCACCTGCAACAGAGCAGTGGAGTTGAAAGATTCGGAGTGAAGACCCGTGGCCGTCGCTTGTTCAAGTAAATGGCTTGAGCAGGCAGACACGGACGAGCTCATGCCACATTCGTGGTGTTTGTTCCTCGGTGAAAGCATCAATCATCCAACATGCACATTCACTTCAAGGTTTCTAGCCGTACCCTACGACATCGCGCGAGTTAGAAGAAGCGCGTTCTTACTACACGTTAGTTTGGGGGCAGTTGCGAGGGTGCGTGGTTCCAGGTGGTCTCGGGAAGACGGAGACAGCTGAGCCAGTAATAATGATACCCATTCGGAGGCCTGTGGACTCCAGGACGATTCAGCAGTGATCACAACAAAGAAATTGAACAGGTCACCTGACGACCCACGGATCAAGGGATTCATCTGGTGTTTGAATTGAGTGACGAAATAATGGCCCGGCCGGCTTGATCGCGAACGATCAGCTGCAGATACGAGGCCGAACAAGCGCACGATATAATCACAACGGCGGGGACTAATGCGTAGAGGCTGCAGCATCCGCACACACACCGAGATGAGATGGATCGCATGGTGCAAAAGAAGGGAACATTCGTCATCTCCAGCATCAATGTTCCGTTCCCACCCTCCATCCCATCGCCACTACCCCAATTCCCCAGATTCTTGGCGGACCTAGCCGCTCGTGGGGAAGCATCCTATGCCTCGGTGAAAAGCTGTCCACATGCCATTGCAAGGGTGGGTGTTCGGCAACGGCCAACTGAGGCTTGAAGGAGTGAGTGGTGTCGTGCAATTAGAGTTCCCCGTATCCACAGCTGCTAATCCCTACGGGGCCGTGCCATGCGAGAATCCAATTTTATCTGGGTCTGGGGAAGGGCAACATTGCGATGATCTGCGATCTACCAGGTGGATGGGCTCTGGACCGGGGTCGAATTGGCCTGTTGTCCCTCCAGACTGCCAGCGTGCTTGCTGCGTGTCACACACGATAATGGTGGCACTCTGCAATACACGGGCGGTTTGGCACGCACAGGTTTTCCTCTTGGACAAGTCTCGTCACCCGTTTCATTTTATTTATGGCGAATGGCGGCGGGAGGAGGCGAGCAAGACAGGCCCGAATGGGGAAGAGGGCGCCGACTAACACAACTGCGGGGGATCGCCTCTGGGGGGGTGCTTGGACGATTCTGACTGGAAGTCTACTATAGTGCCATCTACACATGCGGTAAGTGAAGCGTACCGCAGTTTCAAGAATCCAACCCTATCCTGGGCACCAGCACAGCTCTCGCGCGAGGCTGGCCAGCACAGCTGCCCATAAGCATCATATGCAGATCCCCGTCCTACCAACAGGATGCCGGGAATTATAGCAAAACCTGCTAAGCCTCTCCTCCTTGTTTCGGCCTCTTCCAGCGCAGAGGGCAGCGCACCACAGCGATTGGTGGTTCGCATACCCCCGATTCCCTGCGCGGATGCTTTCGGCTCACGTTTATTTGCTTGCTTTGCAACGTCGGGCGTCATCTGGAGGCAGGGAACTCTGCTCAGGACCCGGTATCGAATGACATGCTGTCACCCCTTCTCTGAGACTCGCATGAGTTCATCCCTCTGGATGTGCCCTCGGACCATCGCAATTATCGAGCTGGCTACCTTTTACCTAATAACGTCACAGCCGGTGGCATCCTCTTGGCTTGTACCTCCGTACCTCGAGTCCTCGAATCGAGCTGTGCCTCCCTCTCTGGCGGTGTTTGGCCCGGCTGGCCCGTGTCGACGATGCAGCCATCGGACATCTAGCCTGCTCTGGACTGTGCAGTAGTCACCTGTCAGCTCAGGCACGGCTCTACCTTCCCTCCCTCCGGACTGGTGAGGATGGGCTAGAAGCTCGGGGAAATTTGGATAGGCGGGCCCCCGTTGCTTAACTCTAACGTCCTTGGCCATTGCAGACAAGCCTCCAAATGTGGACGCTTGCTTCTGGGGTTTCAAGGATGCCATCTACAGTGTGCCCAGGGTGGCGGAGGTGTAAGTGTGAGACGATGGCTGGCTGGGATGGGCCTTCCGTCATTCCCATCACTCACATCACAGCAGTAGACGAGGGTATCGGCCGAGGGACTGGCACACAAAAGCTTGTGACGAGCTCTGCTATGTCTATATGAACTGACGTACCCCCTCCAGCCCTTACGCTCTGTTATATTGAAGTCAAGCAAAGGGACAATTTCTGCTGTCATAACTTTCTTACCAACCCAACTTACACAAACCCAACACTCGTTGTCGACGGAAGTCAAAACTTCACATACTCATCATGAAGTACTCACTCACCCTCGCCGCCTTGGCCACAGGCGTATGCGCCACCAACCTCCCCAGAGTCCTCCTCGAGCGTGACCTGGCCACCATCCAGGGTGTGATCGGCGACGTCTCCACCAAGCTGACGGCCCTCAACGACGCGGCCTCGGCCTTCAGCGGTGACGCCGGCGCCCTGACGTCCGCGTCCAGCGACCTGTCTAACACCATCAAGACGGGCACCAGCACCGTGAAAGGCACCGACGCCCTGACCCTGACCGACGCCGTCTCGCTGCAGTCGACGGTGCAGGGCCTGCAGGGCAACGCCCAGACCCTCGTCGACAACCTGGCGAGCAAGAAGACTGCCTTCGAGCAGGCCGGCCTCTGCAGCATCATCCTGCAGCAGTCCCAGGGCCTGTCGACCGACTCGCAGTCCCTCATCGACGCTGTCGTCTCCAAGGTGCCACAGGAGGCCCAGTCCATCGCCCAGAACCTCGTCGCCGGCTTCACCTCCACCCTCCAGCAGAACCAGGCCAACTTTGCCGAGGGCAACTGCACCAACTCCGGCGGCAGCGGCGGCGGCGGCGGTGGCTCCACCCCTACCACCGGCAGCGGCTCGTCACCATCCAGCGCCAGTAGCTCCAGGGTTTCGGCGACTGCCACGTCTGGTGGTGGTGGTGGTTCCTCCGGCGGTGGCAACGCCACTCGCACCACTGGAGCCGGTGGCGCGTCCCCGACTTCCTCTTCTCCGACCCAGTTCACCGGTGCTGCCGTCGCGAACGGCGTCCCCATGGCCGGTCTCCTCGGTCTCCTCGCTTTCCTCTTCTAAGCAGCGAGAGTTAGCGATCAGGAGTTGTATGTAATTGGAGGTGGTGAAGTTCTGAGGAAGGGCCTGGTGTAGGTCAGCAAAGGCGTGCGTGTGACGATGAGATATTGGGGGCGGTCTGGCACTGCATCGGTGTGAGATATGAGAGAAGGCATTTTATCAACTTCAGAGGTGTTTCTAAACGTCGGTTCACCAGGGTTGCTCTAATGAGATCACTTGCGGCTCTCGGGCGCCGTCTTTTTTTGAAGTATTGTGTGTGAAAAGTAAATACTGAAAATATATACATACACACGAACGATCCTAACCGTAACAAAGCGAACACATGAGGCGCATTGTGTATGTGTGTGATGTTCATGTCCTGCAAATGACCCTGGTGTCTCGACTGAAGGCAGCTGCCGAAGGGCGAGCGGGTAGCGACATTGTTGAGACAATTCCTGCAGGGTCTTCCGAAGTATCCGGCAGTTGGTGCATGAAACCTCACACTGCCACAAAAGGTGAGGATACTAGGGTGCTGCTAATGTCTAGGTCTCTTGAGTAACGGACCTGGCTTCTGAGTCTCGATGTGCTGGCGTACTTTCTCTGTCACCGTAGCTCCACAGGAATCTGGCATTAGTTTGAACTCTATGTGCCCATCTTCATGGGGAAGACACCTGACACACTGGCGGTGGTGGAAGTCTAATTTGTTGGAGGTAGTAGTATTTCCGCCTGCATTGCCAGCTGTGTAAGCTTTCTAAAGCGGCTGGCTGGTTTGGACCAGGTCTGCACAGCTTCCAAAATCCTTGGCATGGAACGACAGCTCACCTCAACTCATTCCTAACCGTTTGTTTTCTACCTACGCAGAGATATTCTCAGCCGAAATCGTTACATCTGGAAATCAGAGTATGAGTTGGCCGCTGGAATCTCTGAGTATCAAGCAAGATGCCTGGATCAATTCATGATCTGTAAAATCCTACATCGAATGCTATGCGAGATACAACACCAATTACCAACATGAAGACAGAAAGCAAAACTCGCTGCCAATAGAAAAAGTATTCCTATTAACGGAATCAACAATCGAAACCCAAGTCGACCTCAATCTCATTGCTGCACCTGGGCGGCCCGGTTTCCCGACGTCGCAAGGGCCCGCGCATCCTAGTGCTGGGGAGCATAGGATCTTATCTTACATGAAGTGATTCCATACGAGGTCATCTCATAGGATGTCAGTATCATCTTGGATCGGTAGTAGCTGTGTTTGAGGTCAGAGATCGGTTAATCTTGGCCAAGGTTTGTGAACAGCTACTCACACATGCTGACGCGAGACTGCGCCTGCTTCCACCTTGCATCTGGCTCGCGCCCAAGGAAAGGCTGCGAGGCATCCGGGCCATGAACTCCCCCGATGTTCGATCTCGGCATCGCGTACTGATTTCTTGCCCGCCTCTTGCAACATAGCCTGCAGGAGTTAGCAAAGTTAGCCGAAAAAATAATGTCCAGATTTATATGGCAACACGTACCAAATGCCAGCGATCACAGAGACAATGAATGCTCCTCCCAGGCCAGCAGATAGCCCGATGACGAGTCTCTTGAATTCTTCAGACATCCCATTGTACTCGTCCTTGGCACCATCGATGATTCCCGAGACCCCATCTCCGATGCCAGAGCCATCCGTCGCGATAGGAGGCACAAAGGAGACGGGACTGCCACTCGACCCCTTCAGCTTCTGGACGGCTTCGCCAAAAGCAGAGACGGCGGCGATTCTGGCGGTCGTCGCTGTGGCAGGAAACACGGGAGATTCTCCCTCTGCCACTGAAACGGTCGCCGTGGAGGTCGTGGTCACCTGGACAGTGGTCTGCAACGAGGCCGGGCAGTTCCTCAGCCCCGCCGACTGGCAGACGATGTTGGTGATGGTGACGACGCTGGTAACTTCAGTCGCGGTCGAGTCCGCACGCTCGGCCAACAGAGCCGGTGCTGTTTGCCTGGCCTCAACGGACGCCGTGGCAGAAGCTGGGTCGATGGCGCAAGCAGAGTACAGCGTGGTGTAGTAGATCTGCACACTAGTATTGGGGGTAGGGCCCCATTTCTCGTCCCTGAACTGGACAAAGGCACCCGCCTGGGCGCCAAGGCCAAACTCGTAGGACTCAACCACGGGCATGAGGCAGTCATCGTCCCTTGTGCCTAGTGTGAGGGTCTCTGGAGTGGTGATATTCGTGGTGAACCGCGCGAGGTCTGCATACACCGTCGCTGAAGCTCCGGCGGCTAGCTTGATGAAGTCTTTCCCGAGGTCTTGGGACATGTTCAGGCCGGCGGTGACGCCGAGGCGGAGAGTTGCGTCAAGCACGACGCCGCTCATGCCTACTGTCACTGGAAGGAACTCGAATGAACCATCCGTGCTACGAGGATGTTAGAACTCTAGTAATGAATATGAGGGTCCCAGGATGGTAGACTCACAGTGTTATCTCGGAGACATCGCTGCCAAACATGGCAATTTGCATTGCCAGGCCATCGTCAAATTTGACGTGAACACCGGTGCTGATACTGACCTCAGAGCTCAAGGTCAATAGCAGTTCCAGGGTGATCACAACGCCAACCATTTGGTCCCCAATTTTGATCCCGGCTGGTTGAAACCATTCTGGGGGATACAGGTTGACCTTGTACGTCTGTTCTGCATCCAACGTGGCATCAAGCTCCAGGTACAGCTCCAGGTCGTCGAATTCGAGACTCAGTCTTGTTTCCGGGATATTGGTCAGGTTCATATCGAAGTCCACGTCAAGGGTGGGAAAGGAATATGCACTCCAGTCAATGTCGAGCTCATCGAAATCGCCGGTTTGGAAGAACGACACGACATTGTCTCCAACCGTGTCGGTGACGTTGTCGGCAACAGTCTGAGACCAATTCTTGAACTGGTCCCAGACCTCGATGCTGATGTTCTTGACCTCGGGCCAGAACTGATCGTGGAATTCTGTCAGGGACTGGGTAAAGTTGAAATCACCATCGACAACCAGGCTTGCATAAGCGGTGCCCTTGACGTAGCAGGTGACGCATGATATAGAGAG
>JACBFG010000011.1:644564-670206 GCA_013435955.1 Diaporthe sp. HANT25 | reverse complement strand
GGGGGGGGGGGGGGGGGGACAATACAGAGAAGAAAGGGAAACGAAGGGGAAACAACACAGTTAAAATAAAGTACAACTTACTAGCTGAAGAAAGTTGCGTCGTTCCACATCAGGTCCAGCGACCCATTCGTCTTGTAGAGTTGAGTGTCTGAATCGCGCTGCTTGAGACCTGCAGTGACCAGATCTCTTTGCAAGCCTCTTAGAGCCTCATTGCCAATGGGTGCCGCATCACGACGTGTTTCGAGGACCTGCACTGGGGATGATGGGGTCCCAACTGCAAATTCAAGAATGAGTGCCAATACAATGGCACAACTCCACCGAAAGAGCATGTTGAGAATCGCTTCAAATGTGGGGTTTATCACCGAGAAGTTCAGCAGACCCCGTCAAGGTCGAAAACAAACAAGTTGGACTGACGAGGACGATGAGCCATGGTGATGCTGGGGAGCTGGTATCAGACATATTATACCGACCCACCGGAACAGCACATTGCCTCAAGGCTGCAGCGGCGATGGGACCGGAGATGCAAGTTGGGAGGGCTGAACGCATGTGTGAGGCACGGCTGGGCGCAGGCTGAGCCTGAAGGAGGCGTGTTGCGGCGGGGAATATGCAGTTGGTTCTAAAATGTCAACACACACAAATCCATTGTCACGTTGGACCATATTCCCGTCCCAGCCCGTCAGATTCAGCCGCACTGGATTTTGACTGTTGGTTCTGGCGTGCACCCTAGCCCCACCCCAACGCCTCAAACGCGAATGAAAATGCCTTACAGATGCATTGGATTTCTGATATCTCTTGAGCTCTTCGCGACAAATGTGAAGCTGCAGTGTTCCAAACTTAATCACTTTGCTCCAAATGAGCAGGGTCAGTGGTACAGGTAAACCACCTGGGCACTCCTCTACTCAATATTGTCTGTTTGGAACAGCTTCTTGTATAGCAGACTGTTGTGGCATAATATTGCATTATCTGCAAAATTTTACCCAAAAAGGATCCTGGCAGTCTTGGCCAACTGTGAACTATATTCAGAAATCACAAGGCTGCCGAAGCTGAAAGATTAAGAAGAAGTTTTGAGCGGTCATCCCAGGGATTCAGCACCGTGCACGCGGAAATGTTTACAGGGGTATTAATTTCGTCCAACACTCACATCACCAACCCCTTCTAGGCCAAATAAGTGGCTATAACCTTGAGCCTTTCTGCGCCTTGCTGTGCCTCGCAGCCTGCCCAGGACCCTGGCTGCCAAGCATCAGTCTGAGGCACGGAGGTAGTGTGCCACCCTTGCCTCGCAGGGTTCAGAAATTGTGGAGGAGAGCTATGTGCCTATCCCGTTTTATTTCCGTTGGTATCACTGACCATTACCAGCCCCGAACAGCAACCTGCTTACCTCTGTTATAGTTATCTCTCTGGAATGACCTATTCTGGGATAGGTGGACAACCTCCTCTAGGTCAGCCTCCCGCGGGTCAACTTTCCGTGGGCCACCCTCCTGCGGGCCAACCTCCACTGGGCAGTGTCTCTTTGCTATCTGTGATAGACTTGAGTGGAACAGCCTTGCTCCCCGTCACCTATTTCTCGCCTCCTTCAAACCAGTGCATGTCACCCCTGTTCGGCTTGCAGCCTTCTCCCTTGTGAACAGCGACACCTTTTGAAGCGTCTGATCTAGTTGGTGATTCTTCGAATCTGGCTGGAGAAGAAGTTAGAAGCGCAAGAAACTTATTCTAATCAAGAAGTATGATCAGAAACTTATCTTGAAGAGACCGGATATTTGCACCTGCAGAAACGGAGGGCACACCGGTACATTCGCTAATACCAATTCGAACATACATCCCACCCCACTATACACCTATAGCCCATTCATATCCCTATGTGAGTTCCTAGGTATATTAGGTCTGGGTGTATTGGGCCTGGGTGTATTAGGCCTGGGTGTATTGGGCCTGGGTGTATTGGGCCTGGGTGTATTAGGTCTGGGTGTATTAGGTCTGGGTGTATTAGGTCTGGGTGTATTAGGTCTGGGTGTGTATACCCAGGTAAGTCTGGGAGGTGGGTGTTCAAATATGACTACGGGCAAGCGCGTTATGTACTGGTGTACCGTCCGTTTTTGCGGGTGCGAATATCCAAATTCATAGTTGAAGAGAATATCATTAGTCAAATAGGAGGAGAAGTTTGTCCTAATTTCTTCAATACTTTTAGGAAAACCTAGACGTGCCGGTTAGTTCGTGAGCCGATAGGGCACTAGAAAAGGACCCTAATTACCCTAGACTGCGTGGTCGGCACTAAGTCACCTTCTAATGAATGGAAAGATCATTTAATTGTACGGATAAAAGACATGAGACCTTAGTGAGCTACAAAAAGGAATTAATTCAGTGGTTCATGGGTTGCGAGTGCGAGTATGGGTCTCTATAAGTGAAACCATCCCAAGCACGCACGCCCTGGCCCGTTCACGAACTGACCCTTTCGGCTTTTTGAACTAATTGAAAAAGCTCGCACTAACTGCCCAGCTTAAATCATATTCTTTTACAACCTTCCCATATACCAAAAAGCTGTCATTGCCAATCACACGACAGACATCATGGGCCTCCCACTTTCAGCAAGGCAACGCCCTCTCAAGAAGCACCCGCTAACTTTCACCATCGACTCCCTTCACAACAATGACGACTCTTGGCATATCGAATGGATCATGTTCAACATCCTGAATGACTACTTGCAGTCCAACAGCCAACTCTCGGATGACGAAGCCGCGCGATGCCTCGGTGCCATGATGCCTGGGAATCGACCTGCTATGCTTGGTGAAGACAAGGAGCATGTTACCGTATGGATGGAACAGCTTTCCGGTCTCATCTGGGACATCGTCAGGCAAGTTCCCTGCGACCATGAGGGCCAGGACAAGCTCATCCGGCTTCTTAGTGCCCTAAGGCGACTCCCCATTACCGAGACGATCTACGACTACCGAGGACTGCAAGTGTCCGCGTGGAAAGGATTGGACCACTGGCATGCCAGCACGCGCTATTTCATCAGACACCCTAGGAAGAGAAACAACCCCGATCAGAAAACCTGCGACGACCACGTTAACGCCATGGCCTTCGTTGCACGAGTCCACGCGGAAGGGGTGCGGTTTCCTCTCTACTCCGTTGCCTTTTCCACCATCGGGGTGGCCGTCGATGGGTATATCCCCGACGATGAGATTCTGCCGTGTCATCTGATCGCTGGTGCTCAGTGGATAGTCCTGGCAACCGAGTGGCTATGGAGCAACATCCGGTGGGGAAGATGTGACTTTCACGAGCTAGAGGAGGACGGGACGAAGGACATGGCCAACCCGCCTGCGCAATGGGTACGTTGGCTACGAGGATTTCAGAAGGTGGCGGCAACTGGCGAGCAGGGATCCGAAGTCAAGTACTGGGCTGATCTGGCAGTCGCCAAGATGAAGGGGATGATGAGCACTAAAGGATTCAGTGTTGAGACGATGGAGGCCTGGAACCCAGAAGAGCATTCGCTGTGGGATTACATGTGGGAGGATAGGAGATATGCGCACCTTTTTGAAGTTCCGGACAAGGCCCGAGGATATTAAATCGGGCAACAGTAATTATGACTTGCGCCTGAAGCGGCCAGAGTTATGTGATCAGAACAGCTCGATTATCTTGAAACACCACTCCTTACTTTCACATTATAATAAGGATATAAAATCACATCAGAATCTGATCCTTTGCCACCTTTTTTTTCATATACCTTGTCTTGCGCGAATTATTTTCGTCAGAAGTGCATGATGAGTAGACGCTTCAGCTGTTCGCCAGATTGGCATCAACAAAGCTTTCAGTGTCAGTCCACCAAATCATTCCAGACCATATTCATTCTTGATCATATCGGCCAGCTTGAAGTATAAAGTCGTTAGCACGTAGCTGACAACATCCATCAGAAGGGCAAGAAACCCACCCTCTCCGCCGCCGCGTAGACTGTCGCGCTCGGGGCACCATTTAGTGGCATGGGCCAGAAGCTGATATCTGCAACCCGCAGGCTCTCAACTCCATACACCTTGAGCTGGTCATCAACAACGCCTCCAAGATCCTTCGGCATCATGGCAGCAGTGCAACACTCATGGCCGTTAGAAGGGTTGAAAGTCTGTCGAATGGCCTCCTTGATCTCCTCATCAGACTGTACCTCCGACCCAAACGGAGCCACCTCTGTTGGCCCCAGCACCCTCATCGACGGAGCATTCATGATATCTCGTGCCTTTCGTACAAGAGCCACGGCCACATCAAGATCGGATGGATCGGTGGCTGCGCGGAAGTCGACGAGCGGATTCGCCAGGGGGTCTGTCAAGTTGATGTTGACTGTGCCGCGGCTGAAGGGTTTGAAAAGGTACAGTGTGCCGGTGTTCACAGTTCCCCAGTGCAGCCCGCCGATGGAAAGTTCGCTGTCGAGCTGGCCGAGCATGATATCTCGTTGCTTTGTGTATCCCGCGACCACGGCGGGGTCTGTGTCTGGCGGGAGGAAAGCACCCGGGTTACTAACGTTGCGCGCGGCGTTGATGATATCAGCAGACTGTGAAGTTAGGTTCTGCAATGGAAGAGAGATGAAGTTTGTGCTTAGCGTCCGCGTGATTGTGTACGGACCCTGACGGGAAGTATTGTAGAGGGCAAACTGCTCGGCGTCGTAAGTAGCATTCTCGAGCAAGCTGTTCCAATTCGGCTCCACATTATTACTGACTGTCAACGTATCAGTGATATAACTCGCAAATTCTCATAGTCAAAGGATGCTTACAGTTATATGACATCGTAATGGTCGGCTGATCCTGGAAGTTCTGCCCCACCCCAGGCAACTTGGATACGACGTCGATGCCAAAGCTGGTCAGTAGAGATTCGGGGCCGATTCCAGAGAGTTGAAGGATCTGAGGTGTATGAAGACCCCCTGCTGCAAGTATTACCTCCTTCGAAGCACTCGCAGTCGTGGACTGTCCTCCCGTCGTGGGTAAGAACTCAACACCAGTAGTTTTGTTGCCATCAGTGAGAATCTTGGCAACAGTGGTGTCGTGTAAGAGGTGGTAGTTAGGTCTCGAAGAAATCACTCGATCGTAATGGTTGATCCGGGCGTGATTTCGCTGTCTCTTCTCTGCGTCTTCTGAGAGCCGCAGCCAGAAAATGCCCTTGACATCGCCAGCATTTGGGTCGAGGCATGGAGTGACACCGGTATACTCTGCTGCCGTACACCAGTTCCCTTTGTTGTATCAGCGTTCAATTCGATATGATGTAAGAAAAGCTCAGCCCCGATTCTGTGCGCTTACCACTGCCGGGGAAGAAGTAATTCGGATACGTGTTTTGGACAGGCCCTTCGAAGCCATGAACAGATTCGATCCAGGAGATGTTGCCCCTGGTTGCAAAGTCTGCGTCTGGTATCGTGAAGTTCTCGCTCTACATGACCATGTGAGTTGAAACTTTCACGGCGGGTTTTATATGGCTGACACACCTTCTTGAAATATGGAAGCAGGTCGTCCCACGACCAGCCTTCGTTCCCCAGGGAGGTCCAGCCTTCGTAATCCTTCACGTCACCTCGCTCGAAGATCATGGCATTGATCGTACTCCCGCCTCCTACAACACGCGCACACGTTGCAAGATAGACGCTGTTATTCAGCTCTGCCTGAGGCACCGAGACCATCGGCCAGAAATACTTAGCCGGGTTGTAAGCCCCTGGCACAAGGACAGCGTTCTCTCCCTCATCCACTGGCCCGGCCTCGACTACTAAGACGGACACTAGATATCAAAGCTCAGCTTATAGTCGACACGAAAGCTCACTCAAGAGCTCTGTTAGAATCTTCATACCTTCTGGGTTCTCTGTCAAACGGTCTGCCAGTGTGAGACCGGCGATTCCACCTCCGGCAATGATGAAATCATACGTATTAGTGGCATTGGCCAGCTCTCGAGATATCATCGTTGCATGTCGGGCGAATGCCCGAGTTTGAGAGATGAACTGCGTTACACAAGCAAGTAAAGCGAAAAGATTGTACTGGAAACAGCACGAGGGTGCCATCTTGGAGTATTATCACGATGCGATCCAGGACGCGTTATTCGAAGAGTTGAAATGAATCATAGGCAAAGCGTCGTGGGCAAGGAACGTCGTAAGATGAGAAAACCGGGTGGACCTACTACGACCTTACCTTGATAGAATCCCTGCTGACTTATTTACGCCATGCAAGCTTCTTGCATATCGAGCTATCCCCGTAGAGGACGAGCTCCGAAGGTTTGAGTGGACCGTAAGCTGATGCAGCAAGCCCTGGGCACGCAGCCGACGCGTTAGGCTGTTCTCGAACCAGTGTGACAAGCTTTGCACACTGAGTAACACACCACTTGACCGTCCTAGCCACTCATTGCCAGTAATTTAGGCTGAACTAGCCCGAACTTGCTCAGTAGTTATGATTGTTTGTTTCCGTTGAGACTTTGCAATTTTCTCAGATATTTGTCTGGTTGTTGAATGATGCAGTCCTGGTGAATCACGTTGGCTCCCAATCGCATCCATAGAATTGTAAATTAATTCACAAGAATTCAATGTTCTGAAATATCTTCTGTATGGAACCTGAACAGTGTGCATATACAGGGAATGATAATTCATTTCACCGTGTGATGTTCTCCATGGAGTGAAAGGTGTGAGGTGATTCCGCAAAATCGCTTTGGACTACAGTGCTATCTGACAAGACAATTTGAAAATTACTTTAAACACTCTACCCAATGTCGCCGAGTAGCACTTCATGTGGTCCAAAGGTAGAATTCGTGCAGTTGTCTTTTTCAGGTCTACTTTGATGAAAATGTTGTGACCACATAACGGACCGAGTGGCATTGACCAACCTTACCGGATACTCTGGGGACACCTACTGTCATGTGTCAAATTGCGGAATAGAGGTGGATGACGATGAGAGCTCTAGTGAGAAGGGATGCAGCTTGGCGCTAGAATTTGTAGAGGTTCATCATGTCAATCATCTGTGTGTGTAATGGAAGATTCCAGTAGAATTGACATGTATGTTCTTCGCGTCAACCAAATCAGAACGCACGTGGACACGACTCTGTCAGTCTCTAGCAAATCATGGGTTCATGTACCTGGAGACTCCTACAATTCTCATCCCCGAGCCTAAAATTTCAATCATCTGAAGGGGGCCCACCATCGACCGTCTCAATTTTACAGGGTCGGAAATTTGAGGTTGCCATACACAGTTTTCCGCCTGTCGGCCTGCAAATCCGGATCATTCCACCTCTTCACCAGCATCTCTTTCCTTGACCGTCTTCGATTCTCCATAGCCCGCTCCATAGCCCTCCTGTCGCTCGCGACCCGCGCAGGGAACAGCTGGGAGTCGCGCTCCCGCCGCTCCCTGTTGCCAGGAATCACCCCGACGAACGTGCACAGCAGCCTGCTTTCGCGCATGAGGAACTTTCTGTTGCTCAGGCCGCTTCTCCACGCCCTGGGGATCGCATCATAGCCAAGGTAAGCACCAAGCAGGGCGCCCGCGAATGTAGCGTTGGCCTTGGCCATGCCACCCTCCTTTACAAGTCTGTCGATGAGCTCTGCGAACAACACCTTCCGCATGTCCTCACGCTCCTGGCCGGAGAGGCTTTCGAGTCGGACCATAGCGGTGCGGAGACAGAACACCCCGGCGGCCAGGCATTTCCAGACGTCTCCTCGGTCTTCGCTGTTGTCGAGCTGCAGCTCTTCCAGTGATTGAGCAGTCAGGAGGCTGCTGAGCCTAGAGATATTATCTATCGTATAATATGCTCCTCTGTTGTCGCCAGCGTCGAAAATGCTCCGCACCCAAAAATCATTGTGTCGTCCGCATGTCTGGATGATCGCATTGATCTGCTGCTCTGTCTGTAATTCTTGCCGTAGTAACCCACGAAGCAGCGCTGCGGCGATCATGACGGAGATGTTGCAACGCGAGTCCACATGAGTGATCCTGCAGTTATCAACTGCATTTACAAAATTCCAATGCATGTTTTTCTCAGTGGCGACTGGCTCAGTTTTTGTGTTAGACCCCGAATTCGTTCAGAACACAATCCTTTGATTTCGTCCAGACACAACACGATAATCCGATGTGTGGGTTGACTTGGAAAGGGTTGCTTACTGGCAGCTACAGGATGAATTCTCATAAGCGGAGCATTCAATCCGTCACCGTCCCTGGTGCCAGGGTCCTTGTTGACCCACGATCTCAGCGCGACTCCAAAGGGTCTCTCGGGGTTAGCTAAAAGATCGACCGATTCCACAATATTCTTTGTTGGTTGTCCTAGGTTCAGGGGCAAGAGACCATAAGCTCTGTTCCCATTGCTCGACAACCGACGCAGCCGTATGGCAAGGTCGCGTGCGCTGCGGGCGTTGGGACCCAGCGCATGCACAAAGCTGAAAAGAGAGCAGAGCGCCATCTCAGTAGCCTCCGACCAGTCTCCATCCTAGTACCGCTTAGGTTAGCTGTTGACGGGCGCCTAAAAGGTTCTCGCAGAGGGAGTGCTGAAAGGGCAGTGTGCCGAGCTATCTCACTAGCAGAAGCCCCGACGAGGAGTCTCAGCCCTCTGCTGACGTATCATCCGCTGTGTTTATGACATTATGAGCTAGAAGACACTCACACTGTACTTCGCTCGGTGATCATCGGGATAATGTAGTGTAAGCTCGGTGGCCTTGTAGCTTGCCAAGATCCTGAGACGCCCATACGCAGTCCTGACCTCGTCTTTGGTGAGACTATCGGTGTATATTCCTTGAGCATCAGCCACAGCCGACCCAACCATCATCCCCACGATACGATTCTCCGCATCGTTGATAGCTGCGCTCGTAGAAGAAGCTGCAGCCATTCTTTTGCAATATGTGGGAGCGGATGTGTCTGTTGTCTAGTCCTGAGCTCCCAGCTGTGGCGTATTCTGTTTCCAGGGTCTCTCACTGTCTTATGAAAAAAAAAGCGGAATCGGATCAAGGCTTGGATTGAGAAGATAGGGGATTTCATTAATTCAGTCTCAGCGTATTTGTCTGGTAAAACAATAATTGGGAAGCGTCCGGATCTGAAAGAATCGTGCCCAGCACTTGATGTATGTTCCGTGGCCGAACAAAGCAGTAGGTTGAAATGCGCCGGAAGCGGAATACGTAACAAATCGTGGTGAATGAGATATTCTATAGAAAAAGACTTTACACATGGCGGCTATACGCGGCTGCCCGCGCTAATGCGCCTCGCGGAATGCCTCGAGTTAGACGTCCCAAAGTGGCTTCAACTCCTACTCTGGTGAACTCGTACCAATTTGGTTTTCACCCCCGTGGATACGTACTGAGAACACATGAAAATTTAGTGCTTACTTGAATCGGTTGCTAAAAGTCTCGTGGTTTTTTTACACGAGCATCTCTATAGGTGAACCACTGGCACGTTCGCCAAAGTGCATCTAGATTATATCCAAATCACTCAGAGTGGCGTCAAGCTTCGTCCGGTCCCTATAATGAATGCCTCAACGTTCATCCTTACTCCGCCTAGCAATTTGTGATATGAGTTATGGCGAACCACGAAAAATTGTTCCCATGAGCGATAAGTTTGATTCCATATCGACATCGACCCGTGCTCTGCTTGACCCTGCCAGGCGCCTTCCCATTTTCCTTGACTCCAAGCACCTGATGTGGTTGTCGGCATCGCAGTAGGGATTCATCAACTCGATGGTGGCTGGGGGAGGTACGGGCTTGTCCGTGATGCATCGTCCAGGTCTGGCGTGGCCCTTTCGTGTGTTGCGGTTGCTATGGTGGGCTGACAAGGTCCAAGAGTGGATGGCCATACGAAGGCAGCGAGAAGAGCCCGAGAAATTCTCATATTAAAATGGTAGATAACAATTCTAGTAAGTGTCTTTCTGCGTCTCCAAGGTTGAACTATGCAGATTCCTTTGTTACACCAGGGTACCTAGGTAGCGATGAATTGTACTAGTGATGCCCTGGGGTTCGATTTCTAAAGCGGGATGCGGGGGATTTATAAATAATGTAGTGATCATCTCTGGCTTCATAAACTCAATTGTCGCTCGTGGTATTGAGTTTCGCTTTGCATTACTCGATCCTTAGAGAGCGAACAAGCTCCGTGTCAACGAAGAAGGTTCACGACATGTATCAAGTCAATTTCTTGCCAAGTTCAGCTGACGCTCGGGCAGCCCGAGCGATTGACTGAGCCCTGTGGGGACCTAGGCGCTTCACTTTGTTAGTCTTGGTAGCCTACATAGAATCATTGATATAGAAATTGCTAAATCTTTTGATACTATGGCATACTTCGTGAAGAGAGATCGGATAACTGGCCACCGTTCTGGTTGCTTTGGAATGCCAAGATACGGGGTTCTCCAGACGCTTTGCAAATGCTACCATGACTTCCAGCACAAAGAAGCTTTCCGGAGGACCCTAGTTTCATCCATGATTAAATCGCTGCATCAGTTGGGATGATTTAGCCGCGCACGTTTCGGGCGTGAAGCCCCTGTCCCACTCACGACTCACAATCGAGAGCATGATAAACGTCTGTTGAGCGATCATTGTGCCTATCAAATCCGTGGCTATGTACTATAAAAACGCGCGGCTGTCGTCATTGAAACTAGAGCCATCTTCTTCGCTGGGAATGAGGAAAAGCTTTCGCCGCACGCTATTTATGAGACCCTCTATATCTGCAGGACAGCTGACCTGAGGATATAAACGTGACGGTAGAATCAGGCCAGAAAGGTCGTCCTCCAATCCCAGGGTGGGCAAGCCATGTCTTCCAAACTGCAACATGCAATCTTTATGAATCGACTCCCACTGCCCCAGCCAGGCCGATGCGGCAGAGGGATCAAGCTGTCCTGCCAGTCGCATCGAATCCCAGGTTGCGAGAAGAGACTGCCTATCCTCATTGCCATATTTGTCCAGAAATGCATCAGCAATAACACTCGATACGAAGTTCATCAGGTCCAATAGTCCTATGAGGTTTGAACACAGAGCAATACATTCAGCGAATTTGATTCACAGAACTTGATGTAAGTCATATTAGGTACTTTGTATTATTACATGCATATGATAGGTAGCAAAGCTCTGGCTTCTCAGCAGCCCTGATTGCAACGTGACATCCCTTCCTAACGCCAGAGATATGAAATACGAGCAAGTAGCGAGCGAAAGACATCTGGGTCCATGATCATCCAGCCACAGTGATGAATCATGCTTGGTCAGATCCGAGCCGGGCATGGGAGCCAGCGGCCTTCGGCTCTGCTTTCTCCGGGAGAGTGGACACGCTCTCATTGCTTTGTGTGGCACCGGGCATCGCATCCATCTCAGCTCCTAGAGGTTCACGGTTGGCAGCGAACGGGGCGCCTTGTCCAGGGGTGTAGTACATCTCTTTCGGTGTACGCCTGCTCAGCCTGCGCTGGTGGACCTCGACACAGCTGCGGACGAAAAGAACAGAGTGAAGGATCCTGTTGGTACATCGACAGTCAGTCGCGGGAGAGAGCCTTTCCAGAGATGACCGCTAACTTACATCAAGACCACCACGAAGATGATGACGAATACCTCAGCGACGTAATTGCGTGGTCTCCGGCGCTCATAGGCCATTGAACTGCCGTACGAGATCGCCACGTAGAGATAAGCCAGCGGAAAGAGGGTGTCGAGTATCAGATGCACAACGGGGTGAATGCCGCGCTTCTTGGAGTGTCGGATGGCGAGCGCGATGAACTCTGCGATAGTCCAGGCTGCATCCGCTATTATGATCGGTCCCATTCCTATCGACAATGTGGGTGACAGGAACGCGAGACCCAAAGAAAGGGCACACAAGCAAAAGACAAGAACGCGAATTATGATCTTTGCGTGGTGCCATCGCTGGCTGTAAGGGACGATGCGCGCGGCGGTCATTTCGTTTGGTGATTCGTAGTGTTGAGACATGATGGTTGATGAGTGTCAGCTGAGACCTTGACTTGTGGAAGAATCAACTTCGATTCCGAGGTGGTTGTTTATAAGGAAAGGGGGATACTGGTATTACTGTCAGTTTCAACGCTCCGTACTGCACGGCCAACTCAGGCTCTTTTATCCGGCCGCATGCATCATCAGGCAGCACAATTCTTTCGGGCGCAGACACTGCTGATCGTGCTGCGGCATTCCCACCGTAACCAAAATTTGAGGCTTACTTCAGCGGTACAGTTTCAGTACCTCCACACTAGAACGACTTCGCCTCGCGACCCAATTCTTGTGGGCCGTGGTGCATGCGGACAATCCTTCCGAGGCCAGAATCCGAGGCGATGCATCCCATTGGACAACACGAAACTTGACAGCTTGATGCGGTTCTGATGGGCTCTAATGGTCCACATCCTAATACATTTCACGCATTAATTCTCATATTTCCAGTGTCTACTGACAATGCTTGATAGAAGAAACACATTTTGACAGTACCATCTACCACAGTGAGTAATGTTTCTTGCTTCCGCCAGGCCGTGAAAACCAAGTCAAGGTAACCATCTACACCACAGTGCCTGCAGACTGGCCTGCTTATGATTTACCATTGCCAAGCGGCTCGGGTGTAGTGAATTACTACCTTACTAGATTGTGGAAAGTAAATCACTCAAATGACGATATTTCCATCCTGGATTGCCCTCGAGCACTGGTGGAAAAGATCTTGGAAGAGTGAAAGTACCGAATTCTTTAGCTCACATTCGGGAAGCCAAGAGTCAAGTTTTCCCCAAACTGACTTCTCTGAAGGGTGGAGATCTTCCTGTTGATTCAAGTGCTCTACAATCTTTCGGGCTTTAACAGGTGGGTGTATCCCTTCCGCGCAGTCACGATGCAGGTCTATATGAAATGCATTACGGCCAAAACTGTGCGTCTGAACGTACACAAGAGTGAGCAAACAGAATAATATAAAAAGAGAAATGCATTTACCTGGCCGGGTTTTCTGCTTGTCGAACAAAAAATTTATGTCAAATCAAGGAACCAAGTATCTGAACGTCGACGCACTGCGTTGGGCTTCACAGCACCTTGTTTCTAGGCACATACACGTGTGAGACAACCTTCGACTTTTACAATACGGTGTCCTGGTAAAGCCAAATACTCTCTTGTGAGGTTTTTCTAAATTCAAAATTCCCGTATTCGACAGCTCCATATGACCCGTTGAAACATCCACCAGAGCATGCATCATGGTCTTACATTAGGCAGCCACTTTCGAGGCCTGTGAAACGGACATGATCTCCGGCTCGTGACACGGAATGCCCGCATGGCACGTCATACTACCACCTCGGAACTGGATGCGGGATCAAAGTGAGGGATGGATTCTGCATTGCCACGATTTTCCCAGACCGCAGCATCCGCTTACTTGTGCCAAAAATCCGGCAGCTTCAATATACACTGCTGACTCGTTCGCCCCAACAGCGTTCCAATTCCATCATGCAAATATGTATTGCATCTACATAGTGTGTCTGCCCTCCGAAATATAAGTGTGAGCTTATTTGAAAACGTCACTTGCCAGTAACTGAAAACACCAACGTCTCTCGAGAACTATCAGAAAATATGAGATGCGAGCGGAGATTTGAGTGATAGTCCCAGAAATCCTATTGACTCTGATGCTGCAGTCAACCTTCGTGACTAGAATTCGGGTTCTCTTCAGTCATTAAGCAAACAAACAAATATTGACACTTGGGCATCCGTTCTTCGCCTGCTGGGCAGACCTGGGAGGGCCATCTCTTGGTTGTTCACATCCTGTTCTAGACAGACTCGCTCGTAATGATTCTATGACAGACGTCCCGCCCAAAACACCAATTACCAACAGACACATAGCTCCCAACCTCAGCTGGCAGGAGCGATCTTACCAGCCATCTCGTAGACGGCCTTCTCAAACTCCAGCTCAATATCAACATAAGTAGGATCACCACTAGGCAACAACGCCGCGCCAAAGAACCCGCAGAGGCCCTTCTCGCGGTCAAGAAACCACTTGATATTCGGCGCCCCACCCCACATGACCGTCCCCTTTCCCCTCCCCCAATCCTGACCCTCGACATCCACATTCCCACACAGCGAGTGGTCCATCGTGCCCCTCTTCACCCCGCGGGCGGCAGTGCGCTCAAACGGCGGCGCGGTGTACATGAGCCCGTTATTGATCGACTCCTTCTGCTCGGGGTTAAGCTGCGCCCTCAGCATCTCCGCCGCCGCCGCGGGTCCGAGCACCTTGCCGTCGTCGGCGAGAAGGCTCCTCAGCACCTTGAGCGGCGCCCCGCCGCGCACGAACCCGCCGTGCCCGCCGTAGCAGAACGTCTCGCCCTTGGCCGGCAGTGGCGGGATCCCCTGGTCGCCGGGGGTGAACCCGCCGTCCTCAGTACGCTGCGCCATCGTCGCCACGCGCGCGGAGGCCGGGAGGTCCAGCGGGAAGAAGGTTATGTCGTCGGGCTCCACGCCCGCGGGGGCAAGGATCCGCCGGAGGTACGCGCAGAGGTTTGTGCCGACTATCCTCTCCACGGCGAGGCCCGCCCAGTCCAGGCCGCAGGAATACTCCCAGGCCGCCCCCGGCTCCGAGATGAGGGGGTAGCCGAACCTGCTGGGGACGTCGCCGCCGGGCGTGGGGTTCTGCATCTTCCAGGCGATCATGTGCGGGTGGTGGAAGAAGTACGTCAGGCCGGACGTGTGCGCGAGGAGGTGGCGGTACGTGATCTTGTTCTCCGGGTCCTTGTACTGCCAGGGCGGCTGCGTATTGGTCAGGACTTTGAGCGCGGCGAGTTCGGGGAGGAGGGCGTCGACGGTATCATCGAGGCTCAGACGGCCCTCCTCCACCAGCTTCATGACTGCGACGCTGACGTAGAGCTTCGTGGATGAGGCTGCCCAGAGGTAGACATCTTCCGTGAGGGGCGGCGAGCCTGGGACCGGGGAAGAGGAGCCGAAAACGCTGTGGTATGAGAAGTCGCCTGTTGCGTCGCAGGCGTAGAGTATTGCGTTGGGAATTTTCTTGGTGTCGACCAGCTCTTGGAGATGTCTTTCAAGATCAGCGGCCATGTTGATGCGATGCACGTGTTTGTCTTGAGGTATCCCTTGACCGGTGGGTGATAGATTGCGGATGAATGAGAACGGTTGAATTCTTGGCTCAACGAGGACAGGATGGGCTGAGGCTATCGTCAGTCATTATATGTTGTTTCAATCCAGCCTCGCCATAAAAAGACATCTTGAATCCTCCCGCGGCGAGCCTTATTTGTCACGGCGAAGGTCGTCAGCCCGATGGCGCTGACGGGAGCTAGTGGCAGGATTCTCGGCGTGCCAAAACGGGATGTAAGTCTGGCTTCCCGCCTGGACTGCAAACACCCGTGGTCCTTGTAGCGCGATAGCAAAGTCCGAGACTCACTGGCTGCTGCTCGCCAGTGGGCCAGAGAATGACTTTCAAACCAGAGCTGAACAGTTGCTTGCCAATCCCGACGTGAGCGAGTTCTGCCGCCTGGCCTGTTAACACTTGCACAGGTACTCTCGCCGAATTCTTGATTTCGTATCGCTGTGTGTTGGGGTCAAAGGATGATCGGGCGTCGGCGATAGCATTATCTCTCATCGTTTCCCGAAGGCCAGTCCAGCGAAATCCGATGAGAGAATCCACTGTTTCTGCAATATACACCTCGGTTTCGAAGGCTCCCTTGTAGGAGAGGTGAGAGGAGAGGCTGCTCGTATTCTTGCACTGAGACATTCCACGGCGGCTTTGCAAGATTGATTGCACGCGGGTGGAGGGCCACTTCGGCGGCTGCAGGGAAAATATGAATAGATAGCCATGCTACGCCTATTGCTATGCCAAAAAGAAGTAAATGGAAAACGCCGTACCCAGTTTAATGCCATGCCATGCTGTCTGCGTCTCGCTGCATGCAATCTGAAGCCCCAAAGCAAAAATGAAAAGGGTTCTGTGCTCCCAAAAAAGGCATTAATCCAACGGCTCAAGCTGTCCGGCCTTCATCCCAATCACTCCACCGCTTGATCGCCTCGTCGACCCTCATGACACCGTTCTTAGAGGCATCCACCTCGAACCACTCCTTGTGCTCCCTCCCGCATGCCTCACACGGGCCCCTGGAGGCGAGGCGCAGGCCGAGGCCCTCGAGCTCCATGTGGATGAGCTTCTCGACCTTGTGGCTGTGGGGCATCTTCCTGGGCTCCATGACGGAGCCGGTCTGTACGTAGGGGTAGTAGCGGATGAGCGACAGGTCGTAGCCGCACTGCCGCTTCCACTCGTTCATGCGCCGCTGGACGTTGTTGGCCCGGCCGATCTTGAGCAGCAGCGTCTTCTTGTCGTCGCCGCTGCTCAGCCCGCGGCTGCGGGTCGTGGTGGGGCTGCGCGTGCCGATCTCGTCGGCCTGGTCCGCGAAGGAGCGGAGGATGTCGCTAGGTCGTCGCTCGTGGCCGGTGGGACGCGCGGGGACGGATGGATCCATGATCGAGCGGGAGGTTGTCTCTGTGTCGGGCAGCGCGCGGGCGGTCTCGTCGAGGAAAGAACGGGCTTTCTGCGTGGGAGGCGAGGAGAGCTCTGATTCGGGTTGCAACCAGAAGATGTAGATGTAGCCTGCTTCGTCTTTCTGTGACAGAGGTTTGGCCAGCTCGGCCATCAACTGAGATGCAGTCTGCGGTGGAGCATCTTGGGGGATGAGTGATAGGTATTGCGAAGTCTGGGAGCCACCTGACGGGGTCTGACTGGCAAGACTCGGTCGGCTCGACTTCTGTGGTTTGGCGGAAGTAGGACCGAGGTACTGATTTGATGAAGGTTTCTGGGGCTTCGGAGACCCGGACGTTTGGACGGGGTAGGAGTGAGGTCGAGGGGCTGGTGTTGGCTCCTCTTCGATGAAATCGAGAGGGATTCGGAAGCAACAGAAAGACAGCTCCTTGTTCGAGGGCCGCCCAGAGGAGCCGGGGCTGTTGTGCGGGCGGGGAGGCTTCTCGGGACGGGACGTGTTCGTCGACAGGAGGCCAAGCCGGCCAGTCAAGGTCTCTATGCTCGTGCGCCCCTCGGGGATCGGCCCGTTGGACTGCGGGCCCGAACTCGCAGTCGCTTGGTCCTTGTGCCGCCAACAAAAATTGTCCGGATCCGAGGGGTCGGGGAGAGCTCGTGTCTTCTTCCGGGACTTGGGCACAGGCTTATCAGACGGAGCGAGTGCATTCCTGCATGGTCGTCCGCTGCCGGTGATACCTCGACAGGTGGTGGAGGGGTCTTTGGAGTCGGTCCGCTTGACGAGGGACTCTGGTGTATTGGCTACGAAGGGCATGGCGATGTGGAACCAAGGTCAGGCTCGAGCAATGTCGTGACAGTCGGCCGTCGTGGGGAGAAAGCTGTCGGGAGGTTAATTGAAGGTGTCGGCTGCTTCGAGAAGGATAGTCAGAATAGAATAAAGTGAAGCAGGAAAGAGAGTCAACGGCAGAGACGGCAGGGCAGTGAGTGGGTCAGAGGGCGGTTGGTGACGACCAAGGCCAGCGAAGCGAGGTCGTCGGCGTGGGCCTCGACGTCAGAAACCAAGTCGTGTCGTGTGCTGGGCGTGTCTTGTCTTTGACCTTCGCGCTGGGCCCCCTGAGAGCCTGCAGCAGCGCGGTACGGTGCGGTGCGGTGCGGCCCCATCTGCATGGGCCACCAGCACCCGCGCGCTGTCAGGAATAGACCTTGGAAACGACTAGCTGTCATGACTCCATTTGTCGGTCGAGGGTCGAGAAATGGGTGGGGCTGGGGTCTGCATGGGCTTGCATCCGCCTCAAAGCAAGAAGCACATGGCCGGCAATATCGTGAGGCTGGGGCGTGGCTGCCCTTCCCAAAGCGTGCAAGACCATGCCCGAATTGGTGGTGAGCACTGCCACAGCCTGCAAGCTGCCTCCAGAGGCGAAAGTGACAGCCACAAGTCTCAACTCGGTATCGACGAGGCAGACAGCCTATGAATCAAATGCCAGGTCTCTTGACGCTGTCGATGACTCTGCGCTCTTGCACAGGAGTCGTGATGTCGTTCTGGTGTTGTGCCCTGCTTGACGTGCAACGGAAAGAGCAGGAATCCAAGCAGGGAATTGTTAGTGTATCCATGCTCGTGCCAATTCTCCGACCCGCGCTAACTTACACGGGGACGTGACATCAGCGTCGATCCATGCATCTTCGCATCGTCAACAACATGCGCAAGCATCAATTTACGATGACCATCTAGGTACCGCACCACGCAGTGTAATTCATGTGCAGAACCATCTACTGCCAAGCCCCCGTCGGCCAACGAATGAAAGGTGGTGCAATCTTCCTCTCAGAGAGAGTCTTCAGTAGGCAATTGGGTCTTCAGAAGGATCCGGTCTTCAAATTTGAGATCTTGAGCTTTCACTTCAGCGCAGGGTACGTGAAGATCGTCACTAGACCATCACTCTCACCAAAAACGGTCCTTCTGGCAGCAAAATGGCCCAATACCCACGCCCCGTCACCCGACGATTATCTACCAAAACTAGAAATTTTATAGGATCATACTCAAACTTCTTGTCTAGGAAAACCTACCCCATTCCAAAAAGGGCCCCTTTGCCTAATCAGATCCCTCCTTCCTTGATATTGTAAAGGGAGAAAAGATGGAAAGGTAACCGATTCATTTATCTAAATCCAATAAAGAATCACAATCAGATACTTAACTCTAAGGCAATATTACTAGAGGAATGGGAGATGAAATCTGTGTCAGCCAGTCTTTATGCTGCTCATTACGGCAGTCTTCTGTAAATTTGCAATATGCGTGTCCCAACAACGGGGTTCGTCAGCGACCCAGCTCTAACCAGAGACAGATGCTAGAAGCCGGCGTGATAAGAGACGAGAGTGACGGGTCAGAAGAGTCAGACGCACTATCGGAAACGAGATCAAATATCGTGGGTACGGCGTAGTCGGCGGCGAGAGGAAGGCTGGTTGTGTGGGCGGGGGTGCTGTGTATCTGGAGCGGGTACTTTATTTTGTGGGTGCTTGTGGCTTCGCCAGTTCTGGATGATGCTTGTTGGCCACTCATCCTGGCGCAGCTGTCCTACGAAGCATGGAAGAGTGCTGCACCTCAAAATGATTTGATGGTCCTTTTCAAATCGCCGCCCAATTTCACATTTCTCGTGGCTCACCAAGACCATCTGTGTGAGAATATGAACAGCATTACCGAACCAAGATGGACACTTGTCCAAGTCCAGCAGGCACGCATGGCTCTCCAAAATTTCAAATCGATCCTGTCGAAACCTTACCAATACCGTCAACTGGGCAAGCGCGAGATCCGACTCCTCAAGATATCTCTGCCAGCCATGCTTGATTCAAGTAATCCGATGCCACGCTTAGAGATCGTGCATACACCACTAGATTCTGCGCCTCAATTCAAAGCTCTGTCATACTGCTGGGGCAGTCCCAATCAGCCGAACTTCAAGGCACCCATCGGCAGCATCGAGGCCAATCAGGATGTGGAGACCGAACTGCCATTTGTGTCTCTGACCGAGAGCTTGGCCGAAATTCTCACGTACCTTCCACGACACTGCATGGGCCCTAATCACACAACGAGCTACGTATGGGTCGATCAAATCTGCATCGACCAAAGCAAGAATGGCGATTCCGAGAAGACGAGCCAGATAGGATTGATGGGGGAGATATACAGCCATGCCAGACGAGTGCTCATCTGGCTTGGTCCCGGTCCAGATCCAGCCACGGCACAGACAATTGCCGACATCTTAGCTGGGAGGGAGAGCTTCGACAGGCGGCTCAAGATCTGGGAGAGCCCCGAGCAACCAAACGATGCGAAGGCGATGCAATATGTCTTGCAAGCTCGGTGGTTTTCGCGAACCTGGGTTGTGCAGGAATCGGCTCTCGCAGAGCACATGCGGCAGGTGTTGGTCGGACTACATCGTGTTAGCTGGGACGCTATTAGCCAGATGGCCTTCGTCAGTATGGGCGCAAAGCACAGTACTCCGAGTTCGAGGATAATTCAGCATCACGCCGCTGTGCTCATGTGGAGGAGTTTCCACGCGGTAGCGTGGGATAGCGACATATCCCGCGGTATCCTCTTTTGCGCGTTGTTAGCGAGATTTGGTCAATTCCTCTCAGCTGGCGACCCAAAGGACAAAGTCTTGGCATACATGAGCCTCTGGCGGCCCAGAAGCTTTGACATTTCCTCTACGACGGAAGAACGCCACGGCGAAGTCTACGCCAGACTCGCGAAGTCGCTTCTCAAGGACACCAGGCGTCTCGACGTTTTGGCAGCGGTGAGGTCAGCGCCATTGCACCCTGGACAAGCAACAGCGGACGGTACTTCCCGGCCTTCCTGGGTACCTAGATGGGATGTTGAAGACCTCCGCCAAACCTGGAGCCCTCTACTGGCGGCCGATTTTCACGCGCAACCATCTACCATTCAATGGAAAGCTTCATCGCCACACGTTGAACACGTTTACGCACCGCCAAAAGGTTCAACACTGTTAACACGCGGAAGAATTATTTGCAGGGTCAGTCAGGTGTTCCCTCCCATGAAAACACTACTGCAAGACGACTTCCCGCTTGCAGAGTTCCAAAGCTTCCTCCATTGCGAAGGCTCCTCTATCGCTTTACCAAAGGCCATCAAAATACTTCTCGAGTGCACTCAACTTGGTCGGGAACCAAAATATTGGCCACTCACGCATTTATACTGGTTATTCAAAGTCGCGCTGTCAAGTGACCTTTTCCCCGAGCTACTCGTTCAATATCTTCAGGAACACCGTTGGACAGGCTACGACCCTCGTGGTAGAAGATTCTTCGCAGCTGCATGGCCGGATGGTACCGAGACTCGGCATGGTCTGGCGCCAGGGTATACCAAAGTAGAGGATGAGATTGCAATTCTACATGGTGCTCGATTTCCTGTCCTCCTGCGCAGAACTGCTGGTCAGCCACAGAAGTACCTGGTGGTGGGTGATTGCTACATTGATGGGATCATGTATGGGGAGGCCGTGGACTGGAATTTAGAGGACGCTGATGATATTCTGCTGGTTTGAATGGTACTTGCAATTAATTAAGCGGAAGAGAAATCTAATGACAAAAAGTTCATGGAACCCAGCCTAGGTAACTATAACAACATTATATATTCAATGGGGAAGTATATAATAACGTGTAGTGGCACTCAGGCTTATAATTAAGCTCTGCCAGCGCTGTTGCATATCATCCAGTGTATCGTTGCTCTTCTCAGTAAAGACACAATACAGTCCTTTGGGAAAGGGCTTATTCCTTCGCCAAGAGTACAGTGCGATACAACGAACGAAATGCATGCAAGGTCTATATCTGCTTGCACATGATCCTACAAGTACAGTCCTGCTAATTCTGGCTTTAGTAGTACGAGCCACTCACTTTCACAACATTGGACCAACCCCCAGCTCAGGTAGGGAGGTACGTGGGGGGTTGGTTCTGACGGTCTGAAATCTTGTCAGAAATGACGTCCACTGAGATCCGACAACCAATTGATCCTCTTCGTCCGAACTGGCTCTTATGAAGCTTAATCTACTGCCGGCATGTCCGAATCTCCAAGTCTCTCAGCTCCTCACTTCACATTGAACCATTGCCGCACTTGAATTTTCACAACGACTGGGAGCATCATGGACTCAAAATCAATTGAATTGATACGGAGACTTAGCGACTTGAGTTCGAAACAACCATCGACCAGAGAGCATGCCGAAAATATGCGGAATGAGGCTCTGCAATTGAGCAGAAAGCTTGCGAACAGATTGGAAAAGCCCGCTAACGTCGCGGTGGACTTGGCCTTTTCGGTATTTCATCATTTTTGATGTGACGAAGAATATTTCACTGACTGAGTGTATTAGCCTATTATCGCAGTGGCAGCACGGGTTGCCATCAACCTCAACATTTTCAGGCACCTTGTCGAGTTGGGAAGGCCTGTGACCTCCCAGGAGCTCGCCTCGCTCTCAAATGCCGAGGAGCTACTGATCAGTACGATGGCTTACCTTCAATAAGTTTAGGTGAGGGGACTGATACCTGTCGCGTAGTTCGGATCCTAAGACCGCTTTCGTCAACTGGCTTCGTCGATGAAGTTGGCGAGAAGGTGTGGCAGGCGACGCCTATCACCGAGGCGATGGCAACCGAAGAGATTGCTGCGGGCCACAGGATGGTGTAAGATGATGCTGTTCTTTGACTTCACACTGCTTATTCCGACATCTTCCATTCCTTACTGTCCCCTACCTAGCTTTCGAAGTTACCAAGCTGACACTCAATGCACGATTCAAGCGGAGAGATGATGGTTGGCGCAATGCATAAAGCGCCCAAGTATTTCAAGGAATCCGGTTACCGTTGTCCCACAGACCCTCATGACGGTCTCATGCAATTTGCCTTCCAGACAAAGCTCTCGGCTTTTGACTTTTTCTCATCCCTTCCATCTGTCTTCAAGGACTTCAACACCTTCATGGGCAATACGATGGGCGCCCGCGGCTACTGGGTTGACTGGTTTCCCGTAGAGGAGCGGCTTCTGAATGAGGACTATGATCGAAGCACAGCTCTACTGGTAGATATCGGTGCCGGCAAGGGCCATGATCTGGTTGCCTTCCACAACAAGTATCCTGCAATGGGTCGTCTAGTGCTCCAGGACTTACCCAACATTATCGAGAGCATTAGTCAGGTCGGTCCAGCTATAGAGCTCATGGAACATGACTTCTTCACGGAGCAGCCAGTCATAGGTATTATTCTATCCCTTTCAACCCTGACACCATCCATGACAACCTGTTCTCCGCTTATGCACGTTTTTCAGGCGCACGAGCGTACGTCTTTCATCACATCCTCCACGATTGGGCGGATGACATTTGCCTGAAAATATTGGCACAACTCAAGCCAGCCATGAAGCCCGGCTACTCAAAGCTCTTACTGCATGAGATGCTTGTCCCGGAACGAGGGGCCCCCACTTTTCATGCCGTGCTCGATATGACTATGATGGTTTTCAATGCAGGCATGGAGCGAACAGAGAGCCAATTTCAGATTCTGCTGGAGATGGCTGGGTTCAAGGTCGTCAAGTTCTGGCCAGCTCCGGAACAAGGTGCAGACGGAATCGTAGAGGCGATGGTGATGACTTGAGTGCTTAAAAGGGGCCAAGCTTGACTGCTACGTATCAGTGTCTCGCGGAACTATTGTATGATTTGAGCTGTCCAAAAGATTGCTATCTGTGTCTGCTCCTGCCCATGGTAGCTCATTGCGCGAATAACATTTCAAGGTGACTGCCAGGATAGCCGGCTCTTTACATTACTTCACTTGACTACACATGTCGGTTGACGACCGATCTCTGGTCGGCCTACACCGGACATGCGCTTCGTGATGTCCAGTCTAAAAATGCACACGCTAACATTCCTAGTTTAATCTCCCAGCCCAGCACACGTGAATATATATGGCACCCTACTTTCACCCCGACGCATTGCGACAAAACTAATATTCGTGAGGGGAGTTTCCTTGGACTAGATTGCCATCCGCCATCCGCCATCACTAGCATCGCCATGACCTAAATTTCCCGAAAATCAGCAACGGATAATCCTCCTGCACGGCACGGCAGTCAACAAGAACTGGCAGTACCTCTTTGAATAGCTTACTTTTAGGTCTCTTGACCTTAAACCGGGTGAACTACTTGAGTTCGAAAACGATAGTATCGATTCACAGAGATCGTCGAAAATGGATTCGGACAGGGCATCCTACGGCAGCATCGACGACAATGATCACCTAGACAGTGGATCTACAATCTCGCTATTAGAGGATAGACCTCCTCAGGCTGAGGGCTCACCGCTGCGTCTGCGCAGGAAATGGGACAAGGATTCCAAGTTGCGTCTTGTCCTCGACATTCCCGCCCCCACCACCAGCAGCCATGGTGAACGGAAGGGGGAAACAGTTCATCGTGACGCCGTATCAATCCATCCGGCCGAGATTTCTCGTCAACCTGAGAAGGATGGTCTCAGCCACATATTAGGGGAAATTTCAACCGTGAAAAATCTTTGCGTGAAATACGGGGAGGGGAACGAAGCCAGCATCCAGGAAGTGATGAGTCTCTGTTCAAGGCTGCCTGAACTAGAGGAACTCTGCTTTCAAAACGTGCAGAGCCGCATGGACTACTCAAAATACTCCCAGATCGCAAAATCAGCAGCAGAGTTCCCCAAGACCCTGAAGCGCCTGCACGTCCTGGGCCGAGGCCGTCAGGACCCCGAGAGCGTGTGCCGCTTCCTCATACACCGCCTGGCACGGTTCGGCATGGCGACAGGGCTGCAGGAGCTGTCCGTAACCACGAGCGACTGCGCGGCCAGGTTGCTCGTCATGTACCTCAGGGGCTTGACGCCGGGCCCTCCGGCCGGCGAGATCTGCCACTGGCCGGCCTTGCGGTCGCTTACTCTCACCTCCTGGGAGGTTGGCCCACGCATTGTCAATTTGTACGCCAACCGCGCACTTCACCACGCTGGGATGGTGGCCCTTGATCTGCCTGGGCTGCGGGAGCTGCAGCTGGTGAGCTATCACCCAAAGAGACGGGAGGAGATCGACGGACTCTTTTATTACATCGTGAAGGGGGAGGGAAGAGACGGGGCAGTCTGCTTCGGTAAGTCAACGCAGTACTGTCCACAGTTGTGAGTGATGCCACTAACAGGTACCAATAGTGTCGAACCATATTACCATTGGGCAACTATTCGCAGACACCTGGAGACGTGTCGCGTGGGAGAACCATCGGGCCGTGCTTAGGTTCTCGAGCATATCACACTTGATGCCCCTTCCGGTTGAATGCCGCTGGGCTGACCATGGAAGAACCGCGCTTAAGGGTATCCAGCACCCACGGCCCCATTGGAAGGTGATTCAGGCCATGTGGGATCTGTGTGGTGCCTTGGTATTCTTCGCGGCGCTGGGTTTGTTCCTAACATTGCTGTTTACATCGACGCCATCAGAGAGAGCAGACCGTGGAAAAGATGGTGGACTGGATTGAGGATGAGGCTTTCTTCTTACCCTTTTACTAGGTAAATCTTCGCTGCGTTGAGAAAGGGCAATCTTGCAATGAGATGTGGGAGTTCATCGTCCTTTTGGACCACAAACTTCGTGGTCTGGCCCGAAGTCGTCGCAGCTGGCAGCAAACGTTGGAAGACCGGTTACCTGAAGGTCCAGCCACCTCAGCTGCGATGAGAGTTGGACTGAGCAATCGGCCTACACTTAAATCTACTGAGCATCGGCTTGTTTGACAAGAGCCTGTCGAGATATTTCCCCTGGGTAACGAAGTGAGGTTATGCTACCTGCAGCAGCCTGTCCACGTGGAAGGGCAGGCAGTTCGTTCATGCTTCCCCAGACTTCAGACCGTCGAGCGTGGCTACAGCCTGGAAAATACCAGGGCATGACAGGGTGCATATTTCTATTATGAATTATCATTACAACGGCACGGGACGACCAGAAGTCTAGCCGGGCAGCTTGTGCATTTCTCGCAGAGGCAGTCAGGTTTCTGGTGCAACCCCAGTATTCATCATCGCTCGAACCAGATGTGTCCTCGTAGCACAACAGAGCCGAAGTCTGATCCTTCAAGCACGCAATCTGCCTAATGGACGACGTCTTCAGCTAAGAAGGCCGACATCCGCGCACGGAGCCGCCGACCATATCCCAGGCTTCTGCAGCGGCTAGCGTGCGGCAAGTTTGCCCAGACGGTCAGCACCGGAGGCGCAATGGCGCAGCTGTCTTGACGTCACAGGGATCAGGTTGTCGTCTGGACATCGCCGGGATGGAGAAATCCG
>JACBFG010000011.1:582160-644549 GCA_013435955.1 Diaporthe sp. HANT25 | reverse complement strand
CTAAGTACCTCTAAGTACCTTTTCTCTTCCTTAAAGGCTCTGATCTGATTTTACTCTCCTGGCTGGTAATTAAATTAAGAAAGGGACGATTGGGGCGAAGGGTCGAGCGCCAGCGAGTGGCCGGTAGGCCTTGCCCAAGCACCACTTGAGTCCCAACCCGGTACTCTTTATGTTCCTCTGAATGGGCGAGATGCGTTTTTGAGAGATGTACTTTTGAGAGGAGGTGCGTTTTTGAGGGAGGTGTGCTTTTGAGGGAGGTGCGTTTTGAGGGAGGTGCGTTTTGAGGGGAGGTACATGAGGGTACAAAACAGCAGTATTCGTCCGCCCAGGGGGTGCGGATTTCTCCATCCCGGGACATCGCAAAGCCGGATCCAGTAACGATCAATCAATCAACAGGCCGTTGTCAGCTTCAATCCCTCCGAGTCCTGGTCCCCCTTGGCGTATCTGCGGGTGTGGAGTGGTGGATTGCACCAGCGGGCGTGGTGGGGCCCTCCACACACTTTGCCCCATCATCAATCACATTGGCAGGATTTCCTGTCAGGTCAGGTCAGATGTGTCCGAGGCCAAGAGAACGGGCTGCACGTTGTGCCCCTCGCTTCCGCGCTGGTAAAAAGCTTGACGGAGCTTGATCTGAGATGGCCTTTCTTGGCTGTGCAGATGTGCCGTCTTGGTCTTTTTTTGCTTGGTGAATGCTGCACAACGTCAGCTCAAGTTTCCAACTACCACCATCAAATGACAATTGGGATAGAAAAACTCGCCGGGTGGATGGATTCCAACGGAAACGGAGTGGGTCAGTACGACCTGCACTTGCACTTGCACTGCACCGCGACGGGGCCGGGCGATGGACATTGCATGCATGTCTTCTAGTCAGGGCCCAGGGTCCGACTTGGTAGTCGACCGGCTGTCGTCCGTCGCCAGTCCAGCGCCGCGCTCTTGCTGAACCATTGCGACGGAACATTTCACGGTGGCGAGTGGGGTCAGACCTTAGCAGATACGATAAGCCAGACATGTATCCCATCAGCGTAGAATGGTGCACATCTACTTTGGACGGATTAGCCTGGACAGGCAGACAGTCTGAGCAGGTCTATGGGTGTCAGCAACGCCTGGGCCAATTCGTGCATGACGCCCGAGGCTCTCTCGACCACGAAAACATCTCAACCACCGTGGGACAGAGGGTGGATGGTTTAGGATCGATCTGCACAAGTGCAGAACAAGCGCAGAGATGGGCACACGCCTTTGCCTCCATCTGGACCCCCACATGCTTCCGCATCCTGACAAGCCGGGAGGCTTTTTTTGTCGATGTTGTTTATCGACTTGTGGATTGATCGAATTGACTCGGCTCCCTCTCACTCCCTGCCAGCGTCACATTGCCTCCTGCAGTTTACCAGATCCTTGGTGCCACCGCCCATCCTCCATACCCATGTCCTTGCTCTCAATCTCACCCCGTGCCGCTTCTCCTCCCCTCCAGGCTTAGAACTTAGGTAAACCCTACCTACTACTTGCTTGCCTTTGACCTGATCTTATCCTTCTTCCCGACACGACTAGACTGACCTTACTCCTTCTCTTTCATCCTCGTTGATGACCCTATCTCCATTTCCTCCACCTTCACAAACGCCAGATCCAACGTCCTCCGGCCTGGCCCGTTTGGACTCGATCTGACTCGCCCCCATCCATCTCCGTAGGCGTAGACGCGCCCGGATCCTCAAGAAACGCCAGCTCCCGCCCCCCGTATCAATCTAGCTCCGGTGCCGCGCTTACTTCACGGACCGCCCAAGATGTCGGGGAAGCTTTCGGACAAGGACTCGCCCCGGGGCGTGTCCCCCGTGGACAAGGGCCATGTCGATCGCACCAACATCGACGTCGAGGCTGCCGCGCCTAAAGGTCTTGCCCAGTGGTTCGGTGGCCCCAAGACCACCGTCGGTCCTCGCATCGGTCCTGTTCTGGATAGTATCACCATCGCCGCCGAGGATTCAGATGACAGTGCCAGCGCCATCCTTCACAGGCAGAAGGAGGCCGAGCAGGGCGCTGATATCCAGTATCGAAGCTGTAGTTGGCAGATGGTATGAACCTCGCCTTGGGCCGCCTATACTTGGTGCACAGTTCCCTGGGGACCTGTCTGAATGCTAAGCGTGACCACAGACTGCCGCCCTTCTCTTCTCTGAGTACATATGTCTGGTGAGTACCCCCAGACCACGGCGCAGATATGGTGTTGCTCTTCATGCCCTCTCCTCGACCTAGAATATCAAGTAGCGCAGGGCCACATCCCGTACCGGAGTGCCCAAATCGCGAGAATATGGACGTGCATGCTGACCCGTCCCAAATAGGCCATCATGAGCTTCCCTTGGTCATATAGCATATTGGGACTTTTCCCGGGGTGAGTTGATTTGTTCTGGAGCTACAGGGGCCTTATCTTACTGACTTGTTCACAGCCTGCTTCTCACTGTTGTTGTATCTATGCTTGTGCTCTATACGTAAGTCGCCCGACTGGATATTCTCACTCAGCCTCTGACAATCGCTGCCAGTTCTCTCATCCTGTGGGAGTTTTGTCTCCGCCACCCTGAGGTCCGTGATGTTTGCGACATCGGTCAGATGATCTTCTGGAACCAGAAATGGGCATGGTGGTTCACTGCCGTCATGTTCCTGCTGAACAATACTGTAGGCTCACGCCCTATCGACTCTTATGCAGTCTCGAAAAGTTGATTGTTCTACCAAAACTAACCCTACTTAGTTCATCCAAGGGCTTCATGTTTTGGTCGGTGCAAAGTATCTCAATACCATGACGGCCGCCGATGACAACGTCGCCTGCCGAACCGTCAGCTACTCAGTCATCATGTTGGTCATATGCTGGATTGCCTCCCTGCCTCGAACGTTCGAGGCCCTCTCAAAGCTCGGCGCCGCGTCCGCGGGCTTCACCTTCATCTCGGTACTGCTGGCCACTATCTTCGCCGGAATCGAGAGTCACCCAGCCGGCTACGATCCCCGGCCGACCTACACCACCGCTGCTGGAAAGGATGCCGTCGGGGGTGATCCAAACTGGACTGCCTTGCCAATTGCCGGGACCACTTTCGTCGCTGGCATGAGCGCGTTTCTCAACATCAGCTACACTTTCATCGGCCAGATCACTCTGCCTAGCTTCATTGCGGAGATGAAGGAACCAAGGTATGTGGAAACGTGGCTTGTACTCTGTCCACAGCTGACAATAGCAATCAGGGATTTCCCCAAGGCGCTTTGGGCCTGCACAATTGCAGAGATAATCGTCTTTGGCCTCGTCGGGGCCATCATCTACGTCTACACGGGCAACCAGTACATGACTGCACCTGCGTTCGGCTCCCTTGAGGATGTCTACAAGAAGGTCTCCTTCTCATTCATGATCCCGACGTTGATCTTCCTGGGCGTCCTGTACGCTTCGGTCTCGGCTCGATTTGTATTCTTCCGCATCTTCCAGAACTCGCGCCACAAGAGCGAGCACACCCTCATCGGGTGGGGAACGTGGGCCGCCATTCTTCGTGGGTCTTCAGCCTTGATGCCATATCAAGACACTTCCAATGCTAATAATTCATGTAGTTGCTACCTGGGTCGTCGCATTCATCATCTCTCAGATCATCCCCTTCTTCTCGGACCGTAAGCACCACCCAATTCACCAAAAGCGGAATCATGCTAACAAGCGAACTACAGTCCTCTCCCTCATGTCTGCCTTGTTCGACAGCTTCTTCGGCTTCATCTTCTGGGGCGTCGCCTACTTCCGCATGCGCAAGGTCGACGGAAGCCTGGCCCTCATGAAGCAGCGGGGCATCTGGGGCTACGCCGAGGCAGCCTTGAACGTTCTCATCATCCTGACAGGCATCCTTTTCCTCGGACCTGGCACGTACGCCAGTGTCGAGAGCATTCTGATCGATTTTGACCCCTCGTCAGGCGGTGTCTTTAGCTGTGCCAGCAACGGCCTATGAACGGCACTGGCATCAAGCAGATATGATGTGTGTGCAGTGACCGAGTTCATGCCCGCATGTATCGAGGATATAAGTAATGGAGAATGGGACGGAATAATCAGATACCCTTTTGTATGTGTTCTGAATGATAATTTGTTGTGGACATGATTATCTTGGTGCACAAGTTTGGCAATACCAGCCAGCCATCGTTTCAACGAAACGGTTGGTATGGTGTTGACACGACGGAAGCATCGATCTAAAGTCCAGGGAGGTGAGACTGTGGGCATCAAACTTCAACTGAGCCACCGGATGGAGGGAGACTGCTTGAAGAAGTCATACACACGCTAGAAACAGTGCTTCTCGCGAAGGCCAGCTTGCTTCATTGGCACGAGATATTGCAGCAATAAAAGCATTTGAATTTGTATGCAATCATCCGCATGCTTGATGATTAAATCACACTGCACAACGATTTATGACTGCTAATATGACTCACATTGTGAATCAGCATAACACCAATATATGAGTAATTGCGGCCTACTCGAAAACTACAAAAGGGAGGGGCTTCCCTCTCTAAATACTCAAATCTAGGAAGAATCAGCCCATCTTGTTCTCTGAAGCATTTCCAGATAAGTAAAACTGTAGGTCAACGCGTATCGATACGTAGATTGCTTAGCGTGACTTCAGCATAAAGTGCAAGACTGTTCAGCTATATTTGAGGAACAGCACAGCAGAGGACACTTCCTGCCCCTTTATTATCTCTCAGCAACTCCATCCAAGATGACAACTCTAGTGGTTGTGATGGACAGCGCAGTTCATGCGTATTGAAGCCTCCATTTGCTCCTCTAAATCCTGCCAAACGCCGTTCCAGGTCATTGTCTACTGGTATTATCACCGCTTGCCCATCACCATTCACAGATGCTCAGCGATCTCGTCAAACCAAACGCCGACCTTCTCAGCCACCGTCTCACTGTCTTTCAGTGCTAGTGTCGCAGTTAGCACAATAGCTCACACTTCGCTTGAATGTCGCAGGGAACAGGTGATATAAACGCCCCCGAAAAGGTGAGGACAAGACTCACTGGTACAAAAGTCATGCGGTAAGTTGCCCTCGTCGATCTCGATCCTCGTGCGGGCTCGTTTGTGCTTAGGTGCGCTCTCCCGCGAGGCATGCTCCTCTCTCTTGACGATGAACTCGTCCCGGTACTTGTTGGCAACCCAATGATCCTTCTTCCCGAAGAATATATAAAACTTCGGCACATCAGTGTTGTGCGCAACGGCCTCGTCGCCAATCTCCCAGAGCTCCTCGGCCCACGCCTCCTCAGAGATGACAGCCATCTCGTCCATCCCAAGATACAGCGCCTGGAACACCCCATCCCGGCTGGTCAGGAACCTCGTCGTGACCGCGGCGGCGTGCGGGTCCATGCCCAACACCCGCGACGTCACGAAGCGCAGCAGCGCCGCGGGCAGCAGCGACAGGAGGCCCCTCGCGACGAGCGGCGCGTACCGGCCCACGAGCGGCGTGCGCCGCATCAGGTCGAGCTGCACGCCCTTGGGCGACTTGGCCAGGTGCGCGACGGTGGCGAAGAGCAGCACCCCGCAGCGCAGGTTGAGCCCGGGCATCGCGGACGGGTCGTGCATGTGCCGGTGGAAGAGCTCGAGCGCCAGGTACGTCCCGAGCGAGTGGCCCACGAGGACGACGTCGTCGAAGGGCTCACCCGCGCGCGGGCGGCCGGCGGGGATGGAGCCCGCGGCGGCGGCGAGGTGCTTCGCGCACGTCTGCAGCTGGTGCTCCACGTTGTGGGGCGGGTTGTCGCCCGTGTTGAAGGGCCGGTCGTGGTCTGCGTCGTCGAAGCCCGCGAGGTTGCGCCCGTACACGTGGAAGGCTACCTTGTGCTTCCTCTTGGCCTCGATGGCGTCCAGGTGGCTGCGCAGCTGCCGCAGGAAGGGCTCGTAGTAGTCGATCAGGCCCGGGTTGCCCGTGAGGAAGTAGATGAGGCATTCCCGGGTGTTGGCCCCGTCCTGGCTCGCGTGGGGCGATGGGAATGAGAGCTCCACGGCCATGTTGGGCAATGGCTGCTCCTGTTATCCACGGGTTGGATGGCACGGATCTCTTCGGCTCCTGCTGGTTGCTGGTTGCTGAACCTAAGGGATGAGGATGAAATGTGTGAGCTCTGCATTGAGTTGGAGAACAGGTAAGTACTTACAGGGTTGAACCCCCTGACTGGCCTTAGCCTTTTTCGGGAGTCAACAATTCAATGCTAATTTGGTGTACAGGTCTCCACGAATCTGCAACAATCCAGAAGACACCTCGGCAATCTCTGTAATTTTCCTTGAGAAACAGGGTCATGCGGATTGAAACAGAAAAGAAAAGAAAGAAAGAAAGTGAAGTTAGAGATGAATCAGCCGAGTTGCCAGTGCAAGACGGCGAATTTTGTAAGCTCTGTGTGTTGACGGCGATCTCACTCGGTACACAATTTCTGGCCCCTCCCGGGGCTGAACACAAGAAGCATGAACCATCGCCAGCTTATCAACAATCACCTCAGGAATAGCCTGCACAGTGAAGCCGGCAGCTGGTAAATAAACAGTCTCACACCGAGTAAACAGACAGATCAAAACAACACTCACCACAAGATTTGAGCTGCAAAATTTCTCTTCCCTCCTTCCTTTCTCTGGCAGCAGACACACATACAACACATCACTGCCACTTTCTTTCATACCCAAGATGGAGGCTCGCGGAAGACACCTACTCGATCAATGCGGTTCGCAAACCGCAGAGTTGTTCGACTTTGAGTGGGACTGCATGAAGACCCTGGCCGAGTCTCGCGGCATTGCAGTTGAAGACAACCCATTCCACCCTTATGTGGGTATCCGTATGCCGCATCAAGATGCGCAACGTCTAGCTCAGGCAAGATCAAGGAGGATATTTACCAGCCACACCGAGCTGCGAGAAATACTCCAGAGACACGAGGGGACAATCCAGAAGCGGTGGCTAAAAAAGACCAACAAACAGCGTTTGGCTGTGCTCCTCAAGGTCTGGCCTAACAGTAAGTTCCTTCTACTACCGTGGTCGATGACCTCTAGATGTCCATCGCCTCCATTGCTTGGCTGTCTTACGGCTATCCCAAACGCTGCTTGCTGGATGCAGCTAGAAATAGATGGTATCCAAATCAGCCTGTTCTGGCGCGAATATCTTCAATGGTATGTGATTAGCTAACTCAAGTACTTCAAAGTGGCTGCAGAGCACCATGCAGACACCGCTGCCCTCAAAACCATTGCTCGCCAGCACCACAAAGACACACGGGGCCGCGATAACGGATGGGAGAAGGCCAAGCATAGGGACCCCTTCATGTGGCCATACATCAACCAAGAAGACCTCTCCAAGCACAAGGCACTGTTGCTGCTTCTGAACGCCCGCGGCCGTCACGACCCCTGCGACTTCGCCGCTGCCGATTCCGACGCATTCCGGCTCGGTAACTCCTCAAATGCCATCATTCCCATCTGCGTCTATCAACATACCATGATCCTGAATGCAGCAACCGGACCGGACGAATATGGGAAGTTGTTGGCATGGAACGAACATCCTCAAGCCTACAACTGGCTACGAAGTGAAAAGGAATTTGAGCCGGGAGATGGTTTCTCCACCCTGGAGGCACAGGAGGGCCTGTTATCTTTCTTGGTCGACTGTTGCAAACAGATATTACACGACATTTCAGAGGAGTCTCTGACCAGCAATGCATTCCCAATACAAGAAGAGCCGCAGCTGAAGACTGAGGCCGAAGCAACAGGTTTCGATTCTCTCGCTGTCATGGTGGCTGAAGAACCATACCGCGTCCCAGCACACCTTGATCTCGACCGTATAGAGGCTCTACTCGCTGCTAGGGCTGAAGCTGCCAAGGATCATCTCTGGTCACTCCGCGAGGACCCGGGCTACTTCACTGAGACCCTTTGGGATGTTTCCGAGCACAGAATAGAAGTGCTCAAGGACGAGGCGCGAAAATCCCACCCTGCCCTCGATCAATCAGACAAGAACCTCTTCTGGGGCTGTGTGGCCGGCGAAGTTCTCTTCAACGGCTATTACGAGCTGAAGATATTCTCAGAGCTTCACAAGCAGGCTCAAGAGCTACAGGCTCTGCAATTGAAGTATGCCGCGGATATTTCACCTAAGGAAGACCTTCCCACAGAATATCTCCGCACCATACTCAAGTTCCGGCACGTCCTAGACCGATCAACTGTGGCGCCTGTGACCTTTTTCCGGGGCTACATCAAGTTCTCTCCATCCTTCCGCCATCTTCATTTCCTGGAAACAGTGGACGATAATCCATCCGGTGGGATGTGTATCAAAGAGAGACAAGTAAAGAAGACCAAGTTTGAGCAAGAGCTGCTATGGCTAGTGGGAAATCTGTGGAATGAGGGAGGACAAATGTACAGTACCATGAGAATGCCAGTCGTACTGGATGACTTGGAGCGTCTCTTCGATTCAGAACCAAAATCAAAAGACCTCGTATCGCCCTGCATTGCCGGCGTCATAGGCGATCTCTCTATCCTCTCGCATTGCTACAAGCAGCTCGAGAGATACCAGCCGTGGGCCAGAGGCTTTGACAAGCTGATGCAGGAGCACATGGCCGGGATCATAAATGAGATCAAAGCCCAGAGGCTGCCATGGAGTTCTGCATAATCAGTCGAGCTCCAGACCTTCAAAGACGCGGCGATCATGAGCCAAGCGCTCAAGGCCGGTGGCATCTCTGCTGGAAAACTCACGTACCCCATCGACAAGCGACGCACAAAGGAGAACGTCAAGGTTTTGCGACACTCCGAGAAGAGCCTGGATGCCTTTTGGGACTTCCTCAACCAAGTGGTGCAGACGAAAGGGGGAATGCCGGGTGACCCGGTCATCTCGGCTATGCAGTCACAGTCGAGGACCATGCACCGAACTCCGGAGTGGGTAGAGCCCATCCCGGAGCCCAAGAAGACGCAGACTTCACAGACAACCAACCGGGATGTCGAGGCTTTATATAAACCCTTGTCTGCGCTGCACTTTGGTCTTGACACCAACAAAGAAGATGGCCCGGAAGAGAACCTGACAAAGACCAAGGTGAAGACCAAGGGCAATGCGAGAACACCACCTCCCGCCACAGCAGATGTTCCTCTTGAGGAACCAGCCCCGTCCAAGCCACAACCGTCAATCCCGGTTGACGCCCGAGCCTTGAAGGTCTTGCGCACAGTCTTTCACAATCCCTCAGCTGCAGCGCCACAAGGCGAGATCCCGTGGCAAGACTTCCTGCACGCCATGGCGTCGATCGGCTTCGCCGCCGAGAAACTTTATGGCTCGGTCTGGCAGTTCCGCCCCGTGTCGCTGGATGTGAGCAGGAACATCCAGTTTCACGAGCCACATCCTCGGGGCAAGATTCCCTTCCTGATAGCACGACGAATTGGCAGGAGACTGAGCAGGGCCTATGGCTGGGATCTGGACATGTTCACCTTGAAGGGGAAGTGATTGTGGCACAGAGTCCACGAATGGATATGGCTAGGTACTTAACTAGGTAGCTTATGGGGGCAGCTTGTCCGGGCTGTGGCATTCCGGACCTTGCTTGTGAGGCAGACCGTGTTTCGATAAGCCCAGGGTATAGGATAGAACCTTTTCTGTAAAATTAAAGACTCTCTACGTGGACAACATCCTTGAAGATCAAGGAGTTTGTGACAGAGACTCCAAAATTGGGCCTCATTGAGTGAAGCTACTTTGAAATTTCCCACCCAAAGTTTGACCAGTCAATTCTGGGTAGTTGTTTTAGAAGGAAAGCATCATTTTGGACGTAACCTCGTCCCTTTCCAGTCGTCCGCCTCACAAAATCTCCCACTGTATTGATTCACCATTGAGTCACCCCCATGCCCAAGTATTCGCTCCTAACTACTCATTTTCTTGTTACATCACGCCAACTGCAGCTCCCCCACTAGCTCCTATATCTCACCCCTGTAATGGCCAAGGGTGTGATACTGCACAAAGTAGCTGCAGCCCACTATATAGAGGCGAGAAAGCATGAATTGAGTCCGCTGGAATGGGGCCCGGACGAGAAGAAGCACCTTGTTGAGTTGCTGTTTGACGCGGAGGCGGACGCACAGGGTAAAGATGATCAAGACGGAAGCCCGAAGAACTGGTCGATGAACGGGCCTGGCTTCAAGCTACCCGTTTGCAAGAGTTCAGCGAAGTCCGACTGACCGCGTTTGACGAGGAGACGCACATAGAGCGGATCAAGGCACTGGCACTGATAGCTGTGAGAGATGGAGCTTCCTAATTGAGGCCATACCAGCCATGAATGATACAATTCCGTGTTCGTGTGTGTACATGAGCACAGTGCTTCCCTTGCTGGCATGGCGACTACATGATGTTGTAAAGTGCGATGGAGCCAGACCATCTTGTGAGAGATCACCAAATCTACATCTGGTTGTGAATCTCCACTGTAGTGAAGATCAGCTGAAATTTGCAATCACTGTGATATGCAGCTTGAGATTTGATGTACTTAGAGCACATTGCATTAGTGGTGCCAGTGGCTGCTTACTTGCATACATGGCGGGGTTTGCATCCTGACGGCTGAAGTCAGCCTCAGCATCTTTTGTCAAAGACCTGCCAATATGTCTCTCCACTGTCATTGCAATCAGTGATTGGCACCTGCTTGCCATGGAAGATATTGTGGATCAGGAGAGAACGATTCAAGGGGAGGCCAAGGAGTGCCGAAGCTTGTTGGCGGACACATTGGTTCATCTGTCACGGAATGACCCCCTCTCTATTGGTATCGAGTTGCAGGATGAGTTGGGTCGCTTCAACTTGTGGGCTGGGAACATTGGCGTGTTTTCCCCACTTCAGGCATCCTTGGATTTTCGCCTCATCGATGTGCCTGATATCAGGAGCCAATTTTTGAGGCAGTTGGACACCCTGAGCACCACTCTTACCCAGCGTACGGGGTGTCACTTCAAACCGCTGGAATCAGACAGCTGACAAAGGTATCACAGTGAACGAAGCAACAACTCAAGCGACCACGGAGACAAATGAAGATGCACAAGACAAAGATATTACCAGAGCAGCGGATGTCTCGCTGTTGTCAGACCATGATATCGTTGGCCTTGTTCAATCTATCCACGTGACTATTGATTGGCTTCACAGGCTCTCCAATCTTGTGAGAAAGGCAAGCTTCGGCAGCCAGAATCAGAGAGCCGCTAGATTCCCCTTGGAAGATGAGCTTGGCAACGATATCACCGAGTCTCTAGCGGAGATCTTTAAACACCTGATCAAGCGAGAATGTTGCGATATATCAGACCAGCTCTTAAACCGCCTGGCTCAGACAATGATCACTAGACGTCGTCGAGTGCTCTACAGGCGGTCACGCCAGAAGCGCTGGGCTTTACAACAAGAAGCATATCGACCGCGGCATATGGACCCACCTGCACAACTAGCCCCATTGAAAGAAGCCTATGAGTCTGTAGAGGATCACGAAGGCAGTGAAGTGACCGAGGAGGTCAAATCCGAGCCCACAAGTCGTGTCCAAGCCGCTCCCAGCGGGCTGACTGTCACAACTCTCGATCAACAAAAGTACAGACAGCTGGCAGCCCCTTCCCGGATATCTCGAGCAACAACAGCTCAATTTCAGCCCAATGAGAAACTTCTTGTTCCACCACCGCCCATGCTGGCGAGAGAAGGAAGAGAATTTGTCTGTGACTACTGCTGCCTCATCCTACCTTGTAGCGAGGCTGCCAACCAGGACACTTGGGCGTAAGTGATCCCTCAGATCTACAAGTCTTCACTTCAAGTGACTAAGTCGAAATTAAAGAAATCATGTCAAGAAAGATCTTGATCCTTACATCTGTGTGTTTGATGACTGCAGTCAGCCCTATCAAATCTACTCTTCCAGCAAAGAGTGGCTGGCTCATATGCGGTCCGAACACCGAATGAGCTGGAGGTGTGTTGTCAGAGATCATCCTCCGCAGACTTTTGAGACGCGTGAAGGTTTCTTAAATCATATGACACAAGAGCACCCTGGAAAGTTTCGAAAAGAGCAGCTTCCTTTCATCGCAGAAAGCAGTGCACGAGCTCTCAGCCCCACCGTAACGGCTTGTCCGTTCTGCGCCGAGGACTCCGGTGACCTTGAGAACCACGTGGCACGACACCTGTGTCATTTCGCACTCCAGTCGCTTCCGTGGCCAGACCATTTGGACCAGAACTCCGTGATTATAAGCGGACAGGAAATCAACAACTCCACTTCCGAAAATGTTGAACGAGAAACTCTCAAAGACGATTTGGACGAGGTGTACGATTTAGCTGCCGAATGGCTTTCTTTCGAGTCAGAGGAGCCATTACTGGATGCGCCTGTGTCTTGGCCTCGTATTGGAAGAGTCTTCCCAGAGACGGATCAGGTCCTGAGTGAATTCGCAGCACACGCCGCCAATCGTGCGGCAATGGCCCCAGACGACGACCGCGCAGAGCCAGAGACACTTGATGAAGAGCTCCACCAAGTCAGAGAGCAGTATCCTGATATCATGTTGAACGACGCTGACATGGATACCGGTACCCGCCTGGTTCGTGCTTCACTCCGAGGACCCTGGGGTGTCGACGGGGAGAATGTTGTCCTCAACGTCACAATCGATGTGCCTCGTGGCTACCCCAGGTATCAGGCGCCCGAGTTCCACATTGCGAAACATGCATACATGCCCGAATGGATACGTGACAAGTTGCTGCGAGAGGTCCATCGGGTTTGTCAGCAGTATTTACGGCGAAAGGAGGGTTGTCTCGCAGCGGCCTTCTTGTATTTACTGGGACGACACGATCAGAACTCCGGTATTGGCAACTCCAATGATGCGAATAGCCTGAGACGTTCATTTCTGCTGGATCGTGTGGACGAGAACACCCCCTGGGCGGCTTTGCCAGTTTCCCTGCCGGACGTTCGCAGAATCTCCTGGGTCTCCAGCGAAAGTGTACTAATCGAGCTGAATAAGGGTGAACCCCAGCCTAAATCCGGCTACTTGACTAAAAGGGGGGGAAATTCTGGTGCCTCGAAATCCAGGTTCTACGTAGTCGATGGCCCACAGCTGAAGTACTACGATGCAGAAGGAGGGGCACAGCTGGGATCCATCGAGCTTCATGGCGCGCAGATTGGCAGACGACATCAGGAGGATACAGCGTCTGCCGTCGACGACCAGTACAACCACGCCATGTTGATCGTGGAGCCGAAGAGGGGTTCAGAAATAAACCACCTGCTGTGCGCTGAGAGCGATGAGGAGCGCGATCTCTGGATTGAGGCTTTGTTGCCATGGACCAATAACATGAATTCCGAGGAGGTGAAGACAGCTGCACACGATCAGCCTAGCGTGTCCGAATTTCAGACCAGCACTCCTCAGCCATCCACTTTCCTCCTCCAGATATGTGATGAATCGGGTCAGTTCCGTCCTGTCGATCATCCGGGACCCTACATCACCATTTCGTCTGCCACAATTGCCGGGTGTCCTATCGACTGCAGGCTGAACGTCTCCAGGACTGAATTTGGAACCTTCGACGGCCTGCCAGCAGGTATCATATACTTGGATATAGCCATCGGGACACCACACAAAAATCTAAAGGCCCTTAGCATTACGGTGACCCTTGATGACAAGGATCCCAATCTCCAGCGAGCAGTTCAGGATGCTTCAGCGAACGCTTTTGAGAGCTTGGACAGTCCACTAAAGCTGACGGGATTTTATGGACCAGACACTGGGACAATAAGAAGAAGGAAGGGTTTGGAGACTCAGAACTCGCGTTTCCAGCCGGAGGCCGAGGCTCTGCGTGTAGGCTCTGGGGGCATCGAAACTGTTGAGAACACGACCTGGTCTCCCAGAGACGGTTGGAAAATCTTCGCCCATTTATATTACAGCAAGGACTCCCGGGGATATCGTAACCTACGCTGGGAAATCATCCCTAACAATCTGGATGCCACTGGGCAAGCAAGTCCACCCATACACACTGGCTTTGTGTTTCTAGGAGGAGGTCAACCATTTTCTCTCAAGGTCGAAATTGAAGGCAAATCTTCAAAATTGTCTGATCGCCTGGGACTAATCCAGCTCGCAAGAGCCAACCGGAATTCATCAAAATCGGGAAAGATACTGCTAGATTGGAGCAATGGACACCTATATCGGCCGCTCGACAAGCTCGCGAGGGCCTTGTCTCAGAGTATGAACACCGAGAATGGGCTGGGAGCGCTCTATCCGATCTCTAATGAACATCCTGTTCATTCTGGGGCCGCACCAAGTCAAAATGGATTGGACGAGTATTTGCCCACCCAAGATCCCTTCGACTCCAGCATTTGGGGTACAAACGATGTCGACGCACCACACCGACGAGCCGAGTCTCATGTAGATATTGCCCATGATTCTTCTGGTTCTCCTTTTGCTCCTGTTGCTCCTTTTGGTAGGACTAGTACTGAAGCTATTGCCCCGAGCAGTACAGTGCAGTCCGAGCGATCGTCGGAAGCCGACTATCTGGTCGATCAGTCTGCTTGGCCGAATAGCTGTGACAGAGACAATGAGCAAAAGATTCAGCAGACTCTCAAATCTCCTGTCACAGAATCAGGGCATGATAAAATGGAAGAGGACTTCCAGGGGCCGAGCAGTGATAATTCTCTGCATGAAGACTCCCACGTTGAAAAGGAGCCGATACGCCGTAGCAAATTGAGAAGCGGAGAGCAAGCTCTGCGGTCTATGATCCCGCGGCTCGCCGGCAAGAAGAACGAAGACAAGCCTTCGAACCTGGCTCGACACTTTGAGCAACTGAGCCGCGAGTTTGAGAGAGAGCGCAGCCTGCAACACAAGCAGAGAGCTGCGAGAGCTGCCAAGCCTCAAACTCCTCGCGATTTCTTTGTGCCACGAACCCAGGCGAAGAGGGTAATCGAGGTTTACGCTGACGCTGACGAAGCTGAATGGGAACCAGGGCCATCATACCATGATCATTCGGAAGCTGATGGCGATACTTTCAGTCAGATTGAAGGTGACCCAGTGACAAAAGAGAACACTTCCACTCTTACACTTACAGACACGACGGAGAACAGAGTCAGGTCTCTGAAGCATTCTGGTCCAAGAGATACTGACACAGCCCCCGAGAGAATTTCTTCACCTCAAATGAGAAGAGCCTCTCAAAGGGTAGCGACTAGGTTGTATAGCGCAAAACCCTTCAAGACACAGCAAGATGAATCCCGAGACTGACTTTCGCATGCACAATCAACAACGACTCGGGCCGGGGGAAGAGCCATCAATGATATCTATCGGCAGGGAGATGCATGATTTGCAGCGTGGTTTGAACTCCCCCGGTCCGCCAATGAGCTTGCAAAGGGACTGACGAGCGCTCATTTTTGACATCAAGCAACCGAGAAGGAACAATTCTGGTGATGATAGATCTCAATGAGGACGGACTTAGAAGACGAATAGCAGGACAAGGTCTGAGAGCTGCAAAGCTTAGACAACAGCCCCCCTTGTGAAATACCTGTGGAGACCATCTTGTCTTAATCTTGCTGCTCAAGAGTACCGTCATCATCGTATAATAAAGTAGCAGTCTAAGTAAATGCGAGAATTTCGAGGCAAAGGAGAAGTGGATGAAAATGATGAAGCTTATTATTTTCACGATTTTCGACAAGCACTCAAACACCATGCTTTAGTGACGAGATCCGTTCAGAAATTAATGAATTGCTTCACCATTTGCTATATGCACTGTAGTGACCGTTTTGTAGATGGCTAGATCGATTTCTTGCTTTAAATTCGAGACATCAGGTTGGCCCGCATTTGGGAAATGGATGGATAGCCTTGTAAAGAAAGCACACACAGTCTCCCATTGTTCGGGGCGCAATGATGGGAAAATCCGCGCGTATAGAGTTCCATTGGTGCAAAATACTTAAGTAGCTTAGGAGGTTTGCGAGTTCCAGCCCCCATGCACAGAAGTCCTGTTCACCAACCTGTGTGGCTTGGCTACTGCACGTCAGCTCTAAACCCATTCCGTCAAACCTGCATGACCTTGAGTTCAGCTTCTGCTGACCACATGGAACCCCTCAAGAGGCTACCAAAGCTGGAGTTCTACTGAACGCTCACCGACCTAGCACAATGGCAAACCAAATCAAGCAATATTTCCTTGCCCCAAGTTGGGATTATCCTCCCAATGGATCCATTGCTCTCGGTAACATCATCGTGTCACCCACTCGACCGGTGCCGGCCATTGTTGCTGCCACTTCCGCTGCCGGGTCAGAAGGCCTCATCTCTTCAACCAAGCATGGCGTGGAGTGGCAAAAGGGCAAGACAAATGCGCACAAGTTTGGAATTTGGACGAAATTGTTGGTTGCTCCCTCGGTCTCTCCCTTCCTGTCCTTCAAGCTTTTCACCACGCGCAGACAAGGCATAAGGGATTGTGTTATACGTACCTCGCTGGTTTCAGAGGCGTACTTTGTGTGCAGGTCTCGCGAATTAAATTTAATTGTCCCTTTCTTTAATTTTTACTGATGTTTTAACAGCGTCGACTTCCTTGGTGTCAACGTGGGAATTGACGTGTCCTCGGGCTCTGACGACACGTTCCGGTTCGAGAAGATGCACACAGAAGAGTTTTTCCCCAACGAAGAGTATATCAAAGGGCTTCTCCAGAGAAGCCCCGTTGCGATCAGAATATTGGAAAAACAGCGCAAAGATCTCTTCGTCATCGTAGGCGTGAAGACGGTCTCAGGTGCGGCAGTGAAGCGAGCCCACTCCGGCAATATCGGTGGGTCTTTTGACGTCAGCATCGATGCAGCACTTGCTGGGTCACCCGTTCCGGCTTCTGTTGGACCCTCGGTAGTGTCTTCTTCCGGAAGCAATGAGAGTGTCTCTTTCGAAGGTTCGGATGATTTCGTCTTTGCTTTCAGGGTGCAGAAGTTGCGGATGAAGAGACGTGAGGAGGGTGTACGCCAGGAAGACTACAACAAGGGTGCCATGTTCGAATACGGAGCCCCCGAGAAGAAACAACCTCAGTATCTGGAAATCAGTGAGCTGGATTCATCTGATGGACTTGATGATTTTGCGAGTCAAGATGTCGATGAAGAAGGTGACCAGGCCGTGGTACACATGCCGAAGACCGCATCTCAAGGCAAGGTGAAGTAGTTTTCTTCAGGATAGAATAGCACATTAAGCTTCCCAACGCTGGGTTTCTCGCTTTTATAGTTTCAGCTTATCGTGACCCTTCTATCTGTTCAACTCGTTTTCTATCCTGCTGAGTATCTGTGTCACCGCGGCCTCACCTCGAGAAAATTCATACAGCGGATTCACCAGACGATAAGACCCATCCCTTGTCTGAGACAGCGCATTAAAAATAGCTCGAACCCCACGGTAACTTCTTAGGGGAGTCAGCCATTCCGCATTCTCTGGGACGCTCCTCTCCACAAACTCAAGCATGAATGCAGCTACAGCGACACCTACTGGAGTGGCGAAAGACGTCCCGGACATGCGGCGCACACCTTCGTACTGAGCCTGTCCAGAGGGCCACGCGGCCTCAATATTCTCGCCGACGACGCAGAAGTTATCGGTCCCTTCGACGGCTGTAGGGTTGAATTTCGACCGGTTTCCTAGGCCATCAGCTGAATGGATGCATATGACCCTGTCGTGGCTGGCTGGGTACGCTCGAGGCGTGTTAGACGCATCGTTAGAAGCTGCTGCGAGAATGATTACATTGGAATCGGGAGCTACAGCTTTGTCGATCGCCTTCTGGATAGACGGGATGCCACGATGGAAGCCAAAAGATAAGGATATCATGTCGACTTTCCACTGCTGGCAAGCAAAGTTGATGGCCTGCGTCCAAAGAACAAGTTAGTCCCCAATATGTGAAAGGCCAGAGCAGGGTGTGTGTTGTTAGTACGTTGGCGCCACCTACTTCTGAAATGCGATCCGTATCCTCAAGGACATTCTTATCAGTGATTTTCGCAATGAAAACGTCGACATTACTGGTGAGACTCAGAATTGTGCTTGCAATGTGCGTGCCGTGGCCTGAGGTGTCTTCGTCTGCCGACGTGGTAGTCCAGCTTTTGAGTTCTTTGATTCGTTCATCGCCAAAAATCTCGTGATGATTCATATCAATGCCTGTATCCAAGATGGCAACTCTGAGTCGACTATGCATCTGTCCCTCGGGATGAGCTTGATCCTCGTCGTTGTCGACTTGGTATTGATTGACGAGCTTCACAAATCGCTCGATCCAGTCATCTGTCGCAGTATGCCTACTGGGGTCAGCCCTGAACTTTTCATATATTTCTGCTGCGAGGTACAGAACTCACATATCAGGTGGTGGCTCTGTCGTCTTACTTTCGTTGCTGAACAACTCGAAGCTTTGCGGCGCAGCTGATGGTGAGCACGAACGAGCCTTCCACACACTCCTTCTAGCTCCAGGTAAGGATCCGGGAAGTCTGAGGTTTTTGTCTCTCATGGGACCGCGTCTTCTTGAAACCTGGTCGCCGGCTTGGCCTTTCAACGATGCTCCGAGAGTCGACTGCTGCAACGGCAGTTGAATCTTTCTGGATGCTTCATCATCCAGGGCATCAATAGATATGTACTCTTGAAACGCGCGCTCCAGTTCTTCTTCCAGTGGCTGGACAACAGTGTCGAAGATTTTGCTGCGTAGCTCATCGTCATCGGAATCCTCCATGCCAATATCCATATTGAAGTCCGGCTTCAAACAGCTTTCGACGGCGGATCGCAGGCCACGCGAGATAATGTCCAGCTTTTTTCTGTCGTATACCTCTGACGCCGCGGCGTAGTATTCGTCTACGGACACGATGTCCTGGTCCCGCCCGAGCATCCGCTCGAGGCTTTGTCCGAAATGAATCTCCAATAGCATGATTCCCAGCTCTAAGAACTCCGGGTATCTGTGGAAGCTCATGACCTCATCCTGCGACTGAGATTGATTCGATGATGATGTCGTTGGAGACACTTTCAGAAACGGCCGCATCGGTATGGTTTTGCCATCCGCGAAGAACACAATGTTCTCACGCTTCCAGCCCCCTCTCACCCAGGATCCACCGTAGAGGTAGAATATTGAGTAGGCTAGAAATACTGACAAGGTCATCTTAGCCATCCCAGACATTGTTGAGCCGGTCGGTGATATCAGCTGTTTGAGATTTATTTGTTGTTCCAAGACGGCGGATGAGAGAACACGTTTATCTGCCCACCACTTGAAAGTTTTGCAGTCGTGGAGACGAATATTGAGTCGCCAAAATTCAGGACGAAATGCAGGCTTGTAGCAGTCGCAAATGCATGCTGTAGAATCCAACGGGAAGGATGGCGATCTTGTTGGCCCAGGCTCATCCTGGGACCAAGAGGTGGTGACGAATTTGGCATCCCCGGTTTGACGTTCAGTTCTGGTAAAACATTAGCTGCCTGGCTCATGAATCTATTTCTATAGACCATATCTATTCACATCGACTTCCACTAGGCCGTTTACCCAGAAAAATTGAACGCGGATTCGTCAAGAGTTATGTGAGGCTCATTGGTTTGAAGAATGCTTAAGGTACACTTACCTAATCCCATGAGAGCTGTGGACTTGAATTTCGGCCCATTGCCTAGTTGACCCTCGTGCGTCCTTGGCCAAGACTGTTACAGTTTCCGGACAAGCCGTAGTATTTGACCCTTGATATGTACACAGACGAAGACTCAGCTCACGGATCGAGTGGAGGCTGCAATTACAGGCCAGTACGGAGAAAGTATGGCCAATGAACTCAGCGACTCCTGGAAGTGGCCTTCGGACGATGGTAGCGCGGTTCGGTTCGAGCTTCTCTTCTTTGACATCATGGCCCGCGCACTGAAGCTGGTCTGTAAATTCGGCCAGTGATTTTGAGAAGTTCTTCCAGTCTTCGTTTCCCTGAGAATTAAGATTATCCTGTGCAGCTTGCAACAAGGCTGCCTTGGTTTTGGAAGGCGTCTGAGAGTGGCCCAACAGATCGCGTAATGGATCATAGGGCGAAGCATTTTCAAAATTGCTCTGAACATCAACAGTTAGACTCAATGACCATGGTTTCCTTGCCAGCCGTAAAAATTAGGGTTCTCTTACCAACATGGGCTCGAGACAAGTGGCAAGTTGAGTGACGGTCTCATCGAATTCACTGGCCAGTCCATTTTCCCGTATACTGGTAAGGTGTTTCTCCAGGAGGCTAATAGCCGCTAAAGCATGACCCAGATATGCAAATTTCGGACTTTTGCGGTAGGACACTCCGTCTCGAACGGCCTGGTCCTTATTGTGGTCCTCACATCGTCCAATCAGCCCCTCAATGATGGGCAGAGCGTTGAGTACAACATCGATTCTGCTGAAGTCCCGTCTGTCAGACTGGGTGTCTGGATTCGAAGCTTCGGAGAGCGAGGTCCTTGAGATCAAGAGCTTTGGCGGCTGAAGATGTTTCTGCGATTTGTGAACAACCAGTGTCTCGCTGATTCGAGGCGTGTGAGCCTGGACAGCTGAGACCGCGATGACTTTGCTCGAAGTTCTTTTCGAGAAAAGCTTCTTCTTGATGTCACTCAAGCCCATAGCTCTGTTTGCCGATGAACATCCTCAGTCGATACCCTCGGAGACCTGATCAGGCTGGGGAACAGGCATGAGACAATCGTCCACTCGATGATAGCAGAAGCTCGGCGCTGTTGTGGCGGCCCAATGACCACGTCAAACAGATGCGCTGGAGACCGAATGATACTAAATGGATATTGAGACGTACATTTAGACGTTATTCAACCAGATCGGCTTGGTATGCGTCAATCAAGTTTCGGACGTTGTCAGATCACGGGCTCCTGTTTTGTCAGCCGCCCAGGGAGGGGTACGCGTGGGGGCCAAATGCACAGCAACAGGATCTGATATCCAAAAAGGGAAGAGATCACACTAGCGGCCAGCCACAGCTGAAAGCCATGATCGACAGTCTAATCTTCGTGGCATCTTTTTGTCGGGTATAAATAGTTGTGAGCATTGACAGCCATGAATTGTAATATCTACTTGAATCGAAAGGCCTATATACATTGGCGCCTATTGTGAATGACCGAATCCCATCTTTCCGCCGCTGAGACCTGCCGTACCACATTCCCAAAGGCGAATACAGCACAGCAGGACAGATCTACCTCTATCAAGGCTCTTTATGTACGAAAGAAGGGGAAATTCGAAAGTTCTTTTCACACCATCACCCTACCCGGCCTGCCGCTTACAGGCACTGAGAGTAGTACTGGTTGCTGACCTTGCAAGTGCTCCCGGAGGCGCAGCAGGTAGAGCCGGACCAGCCCTGGCCACCGCACTGGGCATACTTGGCCGCGCAGTTGGTGCTTGGGGCAGAAGAGGTCGGAGCCGAGGACGTCGTGGCCGAGGTCCTGGTGGAGGTGGTGATGGTGCTCGACCTGGTGGAGGTGGAGACCCTGCTGGTGCTGGACGACACGGACGACGAGGAGCCCGGGTTGCCGCTGCTGGGGGGCGCGTTGAAGGTCGAGCCGATGGGGCCGAACTTGATGTTGGAGTAGACCACGTTGGAGTTGGGGGCCGACTTCTCGATCTCGGCCGGGACACCCGAGGTGGTCGGGCACGAGCCACGGGCGGCGCCGGGGGAGCCGGCCTTGTCGACGGGGAAGGTCGAGTCGAGCCAGAGCATGTTGACCGCGTGCTAGGGGGATATTGTCAGCGTGTGTTGATATGAAAACCAGCGCGTACCGGGGATGGAGCACTTACGTCGTCCCAGACGGACATAACAAGCACCATGGGGGCGGCGACGGCCTTGCCCATCTGGGCGAGACCTCCCTTCTGGGCGAAGACGTTGGTGTCACCGAAAGCCGTCTTCTGGGCGTTACAGTAGTCGGTGGTGATGGAGTTTCCGGGGTTGCCGGCGACGTTTGACTGGGAGTTCTCGAAGACCTTGCCGTTCTGGACGTAGAACCGCTTGATCTCAGACAGGTTTCCGTCGCTGCCCTTCAGGAACTGGGTCACCACGGTGATCTTCTTGGTAGTGTCAAGAGTGAATCCAGAGCCGGGTCCCTGTAGCATTCATGGTTAGCAACAGACACAGTAGTGTAGATACCACTCTCAAGAAAGCCGGGGATCGAGGATCCAACATACGTAGAAGGTGGTGTTCCCTTGACGGTAGGAGTTGAAGTCACACCCATCAGGGTCACAGGTTCCGGCATATCTGTCTGTCGCAAATGTGCCTCCGCAGTCGTCGCCCTCGCAACGCTCCTGGCCGACAGTGCCGCAAGGGTGAGGAGTGTATGCAGTGCTGATCGAGTTGGCCTCCCAGATGTCCATTTCGGAGCAGCATGACCCGTAGTTGCCGTGGCCAGCATTGGGGTCGTTGGTTGAAGCACCCCAGCCTTCAGCATTGGCCTGGAGAGGAGTCAGATGGTGTTGGCTCCGTGGAAGATCGAACGCTTTCTCGGGGGCTACTTACCACACCGTTGATGAACTTCAGATCACGAGGGCACTGAGAGTCACAGTATCCAGTACCGTACTTGGCTCCGGCCTTGTTGGACGGGTACTTTGAGACACCGCCATCTTGGTCCATAGACACGAAGTAGAGGGCTCCGTTCAAGCCGCATGGCAGGTTGCTCACATCAACGTCGAAGGTGAACTCGTTGCCGAGCAGAGTGAACATCTGATACTTGGTGTCTGACTCCATGAGGTAGGTACGAGAACCGATGTTGGTGTTCGCACCTGTGGTGACGAACTTGAGGTTCAGAGCATTGCCTGATGTGGTAATACCGTAAGTGCCGCTATAGTCTGAGCCGTCCACGCAGCAGTTCGCGGCGCAAGCGGCGTTGTCCGAACAAATGCTGGCGTTCCACGTGTTGCCTGAGCAATCCCATCGTTAGTATGAGTCGTCTTCACATTCTTTTCACTGGGATGAGGAGATTTCGCGTGGGTCAGACACTGTTCAAAGCTTACCAGTGTAGCAGTTAGTGTACCCGGAGGTAGTGTGGACCCATCGCCAGTTGGCGTCGATGGTCACAGAACCGGCGACGTTTGTGCAAGTACCACCAGCTGCGCAGTTGGCCCAGGTCATGGGAGGGTGAGTCTCCGTAGTCAGAGTGCAGGCTCCCTGGGCTGAGACCGTGGCCACAAGGGCCGAGATGGTTGCAAGTTCGCGATACATGGTCGTGGAGTTCTGAGATGATGAGGAACAAGGAGGCGGAGGTGGAGGTTGGGAGTGAACAGATTGAAGGAGCTCAATGCTGGACGGGCACTTTTTTATAAGAATCTCTCGAGACACAATCCGTCAAGTTGACGCGCGGAGGCAGATTCCGGAGACATCACATAGCCTAAGATGCCAAAGTCTTCACAGAATTCGCCACGGCCCGTGGCCCAGCGCGACGCCATCCATGTCTTGACGCGGGGCCCCACGGGGGCTGGATCATCGTGACCCTTTGTTCCTAGCCCTTTCCTGAAATGAGATAAGTAAGGACGGTTCCCGGGCCGTGGAGTGTGGTCAAGCAAGGAAGCTAGTGTTCTCGGGGGGTCACAAGGGGTATACCGAGGAGTTCGCTGGAAAACAGTCTGGCCACTGCTGCGCAGCTCGCGGCTCACAAGCTTACTTCCTTCCGTAGAGGGGCGTTGACGATAGGAAAGCGACGCGCCGTGAAGGATTTGTCCAGATTCTCAGCACGGAGGTCAGACTCGAGGTGAAGATGCTGGGCAGATGTACCAAGGTAGGATTCTCTCTGCTATCAAGGAGCATCGATACTCGGTGGGGTTGCACAAAAGTCCGCGCAGGGAATAGGCCTGAGCAGATCCTCGAAGCTGACCATGCCACCTTTCCAACGGGCGCTAGACCGGAGAAAGGGCGGGCTGTGGGACCAGATGATGGATTAAGCTTAACAATTTGAATGAGGCTCTGAAGGTCTGGAGCGGTACCGGGCTAGTCGGCCGGGGTGATGGCCGCATCTAGACACACGGAGATGCTCCGCCGAGAAGATAGGCACTAGATGTATGTAACCGCGTGGACTAAACTACATAGAGCCGCCGAGGACTGTCAGGGTGGTATTAGGCGTGCACAGTCGCCCATGTCCATCATTTTAGATGCAAGACAGCTGCACAACCAGCGCCCTCGTGATAACAGGGTCGCTTGTTACTGCTAAGTCGGAATAAGCTTCCACAAGAGTTGCTTGACGTTGATTTGGTGGAAATCTCACTACTTGGCGCCTTAGCCACGGAATAGCGGTGCGAACAGCAACAAACATCTTCCTCTTCTCCCTGGACGCTATTCGGGTCTCCGGCGGGCGCCTACATTCACAGCACGGTCACAACATGCACTGGGACTAGATTGGACTTCTGAGCCAGCTGTGGCGGTGCTGAAGTCGAGCGTTGTTGATAGGCGTCCTCACAAGTGATGCCACAGCTTGCATACATGGATACTGCAGCCCCCACATATGCTCTCAATCGAGGTCGGATGATGATTTGTGAGATGCGACAAATGACACCCTGAGGCTGGACAATCCTCGGATGCTGCCGGATCACCACAGATTTTTCATTTACAACAATGCACACCAAATGCTACCCACCAGCATCGCGTGTCGCCCGCCAAGGTTGACCCAATTTATTCATATTAACCGTGAACCGGCCGCGTGGGTCTCCGGAATCCCTTCCGGCCCACGAAGATTCCATCCCGCCACTCTGTCGGTCTCACTCGTGGGGGGCCTCACGATGCGTCCCCTCAGGCACGGGTGTTGCCCCCAGGCCATCCGCCACCTTGCCATCTGGACCGTTCCAAGCGGGTTTACTTCGGAATCATCCTTCACGTGAACATATTCAAGAAGGCTACTGCTAGATGTCGTCTCTGTATCACACTGATTGCTTGGAACTGCTTGCCTTCGGTCTTGGTATTGCTTCTGATCCAGATATTGTGGCTTTGCCGGCTATCTTTTGCCTCCAAGTTTGCCAGCCTGCCAGTGTAATCGCAGCAAATTCTATTCCTACCCAGCCCATCTTGGACAGCCACGTAACATTTTTCCGGCTGATCACTTCGCCGCCACGCCGAAATAGCGGGGCGGTAGCAAACATGCCCCAGGTTCGACTTTCTAGCCATGGATGTTGTTGCCGGAAGCAAACTTGGTGCAACACTTCATTGGAATTGTCGCCACTCTTGGTCATGCTTGTGGCCACAAATAGTTTCCTTCGGCTGCACTAACCAGAGAGTCCCAGCTTTTGGTTGCCGATAGTCCGCTGCTCTTCACTTCTCTCTGTCGTGATACATTACCTATGTATTGTCGAATCTGAACTGTGATGTAGACTTGAGAAAATTGAACCGGTGAGCTTCGTGTCGAGGGGATGCTGAAGTGTCATCATACCGAGACAGGTGTTGCCAGCCTTTCTTACCCCGACATACACCACATGGTCCCTCTATTCGATCCCACCCACCTCTTGTAAGGAAGCATGGGCGTGATATGCTGAGCGGCGTCGAGCGCCGCGTCGGCCCGCCTGGTGTTACCCAACCGCAGCATCTCCAACTGCGAGATGAGGTTACAGCAGGTTGAGACAGGTGATCAAAGTCGTGCTGGGCTCTACTGACCCCAATGCGCCATCAAAGCACTCACATACCACGCGGAATCTACCGATCTATCGGTCCACAGCCTACCACTTTTCTATTGCAGTCTCTGCAGTAGCGAAGAGCAATTCTCACCATGATATATGAACACAAAGTGTACTGTCTTTGCCCAGTCCCATCCAAATGGTCTCCTCCCCGTAAATCCTCATTCTACAAAGTGGCTCTAAACAAGTTGTGTGTTCTGAATCTGACACTCAACTCCTGATAGGCGGAACCTGTTCAGTTGCTCCGACGCCCCTTACATGGCAGAGAGGACCATGAATACACCCAAGTAGCTGTCGAAGACGTCTACTGTACATATATTCTAGTCTCCGGATCGCAATTCTTACACCACGGTACGGTCGGCCGATTCTATCATCGATCTACGACGTTTCTCTATTGATTTCTACCATCACTAGATGCAATGCCTTCACTCACAGACAAAACCAATGAAAAGCACATATTAATAGAGTAGCGATGCTATGCTACTGTGGATCATCTCTGAGCCTGGCTGCGAAGATCAATCTGGTTTCAAGACCTGGTTCGAGAGTCAAAACAGTATAATGGCCGGTAAGGACCATTCTTCTTGAGAATGATGTGAAACTGTTACTCAAATACTTTTCCTTTTGTGTGATCTCTAGTACGGAGTACTCATGGTCAACTTCCTTTCGACTAAGATGTTTACTCTCTCTGCACACACATACAACAAACCTAAAGATTTGCGATAATTTCTTATGCAACTGTCGTATTCTCAATTTGTGACAGTCAATTTCTGATAGTTTTTTGAATTACAGATCAGGGACTGTACCGAGACCCTTTGCAAGCACTTCCAGTATCTGCATTCAGGAAGCAGGTGCATCGAAATTTGGCACCGTCAAATTCTATTGAAAGTGTTCAGACCTCGTTACGGCCAACCACTTCTAAATGCAGTAGACTTAGCGTCTCAATTTTGAACGGTCTTGTTGAAAGTGTGCTCAGCTTCATCAGCTAACATAGCACTAAGCTGATGATGCCAACAAGTTTCACTTTAATTTGTCACATGCATGGTCGCGTGCATGTGTGCGATTTTCTATAATATTAGATTGCAGTTGGAGCTTTGGTGGCTCGGATCCCCACGGCAAGCTGTGAAAATATTGCTATTGCACTTTGGAAAGCATCCGCCCCAAAAATTCAAATTATTTCATTCCTGGTTCTGCATGCGAAATCGTCCAAAATTTCAGCGCAACAATTAGTGCAGTCGTCCGATCTATTGAAGTAGCAAAAGTTGCAAGTAATGTTCAGGGATACTGGCCAGTCAGAACAACAAAAGACTTCAAGGTTCTGGCGCCTTGCACTTGCTGGGACGTCATAGCGAGGCGCGTTCGCACAGGTGCTCGAAGTCAGTGCACTCAAAGTTCCCCGCAGGCCAGCTCCGGTATTTAAGTTTGAGGGCCGCCACGCAGCAAGCCAAGACTTTGCCCTTTTGATGCTGCAGCTTGATGCTCGTTATTGGGTCTTCACCTCTCAAATCAATCATGTCACCACGACTCCTCAAGCAGCTTGTAGCTGCTGCCCTGAGCGTCACGTCAGCGGCGCAATCATGGCCCAACGGACCGTTTGTCACGGAGGGCTCATCGATTCTCGACGCGAGCGGCAACAAAGTCACGTACGCGGGTGTGAATGTGGGTGAATCGAGACTTCCACGATGATTCTTTGTGAGTGCATGGCTGACATAATTGATACAGTGGCCAGGAGCTGCCGAGACCATGGTCCCGGAAGGGTTGCAGTACCAGTCGATTGAAACCATCGTGTCCAAGATCAAGAGCTTAGGCATGAACTCGATACGGCTGACATACGCTACTGAGTTGATCGATCAGATCTACGAAAACAACATGACCGACGTTTCAATCCAGCAGTCATTCATCAACGCCCTAGGCCAGGACAACGGCACCGATATCTTCAACAAAGTGACTGCCCAGAATCCGTCATTCAGTTCGAATACAACAAGGCTTCAGGTCTATGACGCCATTGCAGAGGAATGCGCCCGGCAGAATATTTACGTACACTTGGACAATCACGTTTCAATGGCGTCTTGGTGCTGCACCCCGTTCGATGGAAACGCTTGGTGGGGAGACACCTTCTTCTCTCCTACAAACTGGACCCGAGGTCTTGCCTACATGGCTGAGCATGTATGTCAATCTTTCACTTGTTCTTCCGTTATGATTCAACATACTAATTATACGCAGGGTAAAAACTGGACAAATCTGATGTCCATGTCTCTATACAATGAGCTGCGCCCTCCCTTCTCCATGCCTGAACCGCCAACCGTCGAGAACTACACATGGGAAGTTTGGTATGACCAGGTAAAGAAGGGCTCGAAGGCCATAAACTCGGCTAATCCAGACGTGCTTGTTTTCCTCTCGGGAATCAACGGAGGCGTTGACCTGTCCACGGTCGTCAACGGCGAACCCTTCGAGCCAAGCAACCAGACGTTCAACAGGTCCGATTTCGCCGGCTACGAGAACAAGCTGGTCCTGGAGCTGCACAGCTACAACATCATCTTCAAAGTGGACAATTGCCCCCTCTACAACGAGAACCTCTTCGACGCCGGATACTCCGCGGTAAGAGATAATGCGACAAACAGGTTCCCCGTGATGATGACCGAGTTCGGCTTCACAAACGACGCCACGACGTGGCAGAACGACACATACGCCCAGTGCGCGCAGGCCTTCCTCAAGGACCAGGTGCCGGGTCAAGGGTGGATGATATGGGTGCTATCAGGCAGCTACTACATCAGGCAGGGGAGGCAGGACGCCGACGAGTCGTGGGGCCTGCTCAACCACGACTGGTCGGACTGGAGGTCGCCCGAGTTCATCGACGGTGGCCTGAAGCCCCTGGTGAGTAAAACCCTCCGCGAGCTTTCCCAAAGCTAAGAGGTCGTCGAGGTCACGAACACGCTGTCGGCTGTCAATTCTTCGGCGCCTTCCGATGGGACGAACGGCTCGGCGAGCGCCCCGGGCGCTGAGTCAGTGGCATCGATCGGTCGGATGAGCGTTTTCCAGATTGCCATCTCGACATTGGGAGTTTGCATGCTGGGAACTTTATTTTGAGCGAATCCGAGTTATTGAGGCGTTTTAGTGCTTAGCATGCGCGAGTCGTACATCTGGACGTCCATTGGGGAGATCCGGTGATTGGTTGGGTTGCTCCGGTGCTGTTTCATCGGTGCATTGTGGTCAATTTCTCTGGGTTGGATATCAGGTGTGTTATACCCAAGGCCGCTGCTGATTTTCTTTCCTCTTCACGATAGAAGTTAGACCCTCGTGCTGCCAAAGGCGTGAGCACTTGTAATGAGCAGTTCTAGACGAGAATGTGTTCTTAAGTCTTCCTGGCGTAAGCAGACAATTCATGAAATTGGAAGCTGTCTGCGAGTGAGGCTTAGTGGTTGCGTATGATTGGGGTAGATGTGTTATAGCTGTGCAGCACAAGCGTACTTTTCAGCCATCCTGCGCACATGACAGTTCATGTGCCATGACAGCCGGATCCGGAAAGGCCGTGATAGCTCGTCGTATTGGCAGAAGTGGGCCAAGGCCCGCGAGTCAACGGGTTTCACTTCCGGATATAATTTTTCGACTTCGACGCACGTCAACCACCCAAGCCTGCACTTCATTTTGGAATAAGTTACAGTTCTCCACTAACGCGTGGTTGTCGAATCCCACGTGCTTGTGTGTCACTATGACCCCACGATACTGGGGCATTCATACATCTTTGCTTGCATTAGCATATCTTAACCGTCGGATATAACTGGGAGCGGAGAACCAACACATCTCCGGGCCGTGTCCAGGCCAATAAGAGCTAGGAAAGGGGCGGGCCCACTTCAGGATTTCTTGCTATGTGTATCGTTTGAATCCCACGTTGGCAAAGGTTCACCTGCACAACCTCGACCAGCCAAATTGTAACCAACGGGTCGTCACCTGCCAGCCCTCAAGCTTACTAGAGCTTAAAGGAGGCTGCAACGTCGACTTGTCCGTCAATGTAGCCTTCCAGGCTTTTCTCCCCTCTGCTTACGATGAGCAACCACCATCCCGGAGATTCCGAGCCGCCGTCACCAAGAGACACAGAAGCTGCAGGAAGCTCCGGCGGAGAAGCTTTGGCCGAGGGTTCAACAGCTCAGGACGCGCATGATTCTGGACAGGACCATGACTTTGACTCGGATAGTGTTGCCGACTCGGCAATTGAGACCGATGTTCTGTCAACGATGACAGCGCCGGACGAGTTCTTCACATTTATCGAGGAGAACGGCAGAACATATCACAGCTATAAAGCTTCAAGTAGGTTTGCAACATTCCTGATCACACACAATTGCTGACCCAAACCTTCTCTAGAGTACTTACTTCCAAACGACGTTAGAGAACAAGAGAGGATGGACTTGCAGCACCTCTTGTATCTGGAAACGACACACGGGAAGTTATTCCTTGCCCCAATACGCGAGAACCCAAGGAGGTGCCTGGACTTGATGACTGGAACGGGAAATTGGGCGATTGACTTTGCCGATGCATATCCCATGTGCGACGTATTGGGCACGGATCTCAGCCCGATACAACCGCAATACGTCCCTGTCAACTGCCGGTATGTACAATTACGCGCCGAAAAAAAAGGAAGACCACACCTTCTGACGGACGAGATCAACAAGGTTCGAAGTGGACGATGCTGAGGACCAGTGGAACTTCCGGAGCCACTTCGACCTCATCCACGCCCGGGCATCGGTTCTCTGCTGGCGGAATTACGCCACGTTCGTTAGTGAGGCCTACCAGGCATTGGAGCCCGGGGGTTGGCTCGAGATGCAGGAGTTCAACCACAGGCCGGTGTTCTACGGCGAGACCTCCAAGAGAAGCGCGATCAAGAAGTACTGTGATCTGATCGTGCAGGGCGCACAAAGCCAGGGTATCAGCGTCACAGGTTTCAGTGATATGAAGAATTTGATGACCGCGAGAGGATTTGTCAATATTGAGGAAAAACGATTTATATGGCCACTTGGGACTTGGGCCAAAGGGCGTCACCATCGGAACCTCGGAATTCTACTCAAACAGAACTTTCTGATGGTCGTCGAGGCTCTTGCCCTCCGGCCTCTGTCTCACCTTGGGTGGTCTCAAGAGGAGATCCAGGTCCTGTTGGCGGAAGTGCGACGAGAGCTTCAAGACAACAGCGTCGATGGCTCCGCAGAAATGTATGGCAAGCTCTTCCCCTTGGCCAAACACTCACTCTGACTAATGTACTTCATAGTATCTTTATTTATGGTCAAAAGCCCCCCGGCTAATATCTATGAAATGTGAGGTCTTCTTACAAGAGACTCATGTCACCTGCAGACAGAGGTATCTTACCCTACTATCAGCTGCAATTACCAGAGAGCATTTCAGCAAATACAGGCGATAGGCGCGATACAGACACGCAACGTCTAAATGGACACAAGTGCGCGGCACTTCGAGTGGCAGTGAAGGGGCTCGCAGATGAAGCCGCTCAGCGGGTGATAAAGAAAAGCTATCGATTAAATCAACAGCCAAATTCAAAAAGCACCAAGCGCCGGTTTACCCGCGCCCGAACTTTGATCCGCGCCCGAAACTCACATGCAAGTCCGTACACCGAAATGTCTACTAAATTGGCAACTTTAATATAACGCTCGCATGAAACCGTGTTCGCCTGGTCCCGCAACCTTGTTTTATCACTGGCGGGGAACAGAGTGCCAATGGCTCGATCCGGATGGACACGGCATCATGCGGGGGGACCGCCGCTCCAGGTGCGTGGCAGTGTTGCTTTGTGCAACGCAAACCATCTGGAGGTACGATTACGAGTACGATTGCTTCGAGTGTATATGAAAGATATTGTGATCGCCTTCAAGCAGACAAGCGATCTCCCCATTTCGTCATCTCCACTGAACGAGTCCGCCAGAATGATTCAACTGCAACATCTCCAGCTCCCGAGCACGGCGAGCTTTGTTGGGCTCGCACTTGGCACTGTGAGTACTGCCGGTCCAGTCTCTGTGCTGTCAAACTGCTGAACCTGTGTACAGGCCGTACTATTCTTTATTGCGCGATGTATCTACCTGCTCTTCTTCCACCCGCTAGCCAAGTTTCCAGGACCAAAAGCCGCTGCTTTGACTGAGGCCAGTATTTCCAATGTGGAAGCACAAGCCACCCAGCCTATATTGACGCTGTTGCTGTAGATATGGAAATGGAAATCAGCAATGTCTGGAAAGCACGTCTTCGAGATGCAGGAGCTACACAAGAAGTATGGTGCGTCGTGAGACTCGATATTCTCTCTCTCCGTCTTCGTGATATGCAGTGTCCCTAATCACGAATCCAGGCGATGTCATACGGCTCACGCCCAACGAGTTGACCTTCGCCTCTGTCCAAGCCTACCGTGATATCTATGGCCACGTGACCGCGGGCAAGGAGCGGTTTCTAAAGTCAGATGCCTACGACACTGAGGAGCCTCGAATATCGTCCGTGAGGGACCCTGCTGTGCACCAGTCGCAGCGCAAGGCCCTGTCGCACGCTTTCAGCGCTCGCGCTCTGCGAGACCAGGAAGACGTGGTGCACCAGTACGTCGACCTGCTAGTAAAGCAGCTTGGGAATTTCGGAGCAGGCGGGCAGAAGCCTATCAACGTTACCGAGGCGTACAATTGGCTTACTTTTGATGTCATCGGTGAGTCTCAGCCCAGAAAATACTCCAAACTTTGCCTGAACATCTCTGCTAGGTGATCTCTCTTTCGGAGAGCCATTTGGCGCTCTAGAAGACGGCTCGAATCATTGGGTGAACCTGGTCTTGGACTCGGTGATATTCGAAGGCCTCTCAGAGAGATTCAAGCGCCGACCCTGGCTGAAGTATGTCATCCGTTTCTTTTTGGGCTCCCAGAAGCTGGACAAGTGGAAGAGAAACTGCGTCGAGCACTTGACTTTGTCAAGGGAGAAGGCCAGGAAACGCATGGAGATGGGAGACTCCATAAAGCGGCAAGACTTCTTCGGCCATTTGATCAAGAGGAAGGAGATCAGCCAAGAATACCTGATGGGAAATGCGCAGGTGCTGCTCGTAGCAGGCTCGGAAACGACAGCTACTTCCCTTGCGGGTACGACGTGGTACTTGCTTCAAAACCAAGATTGCCTCCGGAAGCTTACAGAGGAAATTCGGGGGTCCTTCAAGTCTGTGGAAGAAATCACTGGTGATTCCACTGCCAGATGCGAGTACCTTCACGGGGTCATCGAAGAAGGCCTCAGGTTGTTCCCTCCAGTCGCCGCCGGACTTCCCCGCGTATGCCCGGGCGCCGTCATCGATGGCCATTATGTTCCCGCTGGATATATTGTCTCTTGTGAGAACTACCCTCTGTCCAGAGATCCTCGCTATTGGGTTAATCCGGACGACTTCCGCCCGGAGAGGTGGATTGGGCAGGGGTTCGGAGATGACAAGAGAGCCTTTCAACCGTTTTCCAGGTAAGTAACTTCAACCAATGTGACACCGACAGTCTGACGTGGCCTCGAGCTTAGCTAAGAAACTTGAAATAGTGGTCCGCGGGCCTGCTTGGGAATCAATTTAGCATATCTTGAGCTCCGAATCACTATCGCAAAGGTTGTCTTTGCTTATGACCTGGAGCTGGTCTCACGGGAGATCGAGGACTGGAACCGATCATGCACATCATTTGGCCTATGGAGGAAGCCCGGACTAATGGTGAAATTCCATCCACGGAAGGAGGCCTAGTCGTGTATGTTTGATCCATGTAGAGCAACCTGGATCGAAGATCCAAACGAGTGAGAGCCGAAGAAGTGCTTGCAGGCGGGCGGAGGCGATATCTTCGCAATACAATCTTTTTCGGTAAACTTGACGCTTTGAATACGTACAGAACTCGTTTGTGAATCGATGTGACTGGCTCTCCCTGCCCAATTCGCAAATCCCGTCCCTCTCTGGGCCAGTTACTTCATGTCTGCATCAGCCAAAATATTCTCAGCCCTGCCGCTATTGATATCTGTGTCCTCATCGTAGCCGGGCACATCCTCTGCGAGTAGCGTCTGGTACGGGGGTACAAGAAGACTGAGAGCCACATATATGCCAGCCGATATGAACGTTGCTGTCAACCACGATGCTCTGTCTGCCGTCGATGTCAGCCACCTCGTTGAAGCTGGTGATAGTTGTACTATGGTAAGTATTCAAGCAAGCCTTACAAAAGTACGCATGGTTCCCGATGTCGATGTTAGCATCGATGGCATGGACCAAGCCGGGTAGGTTTATTGGGACTGCTATTAGCAAAGCGGCCAGTGCTCGCCAGTTCACACCGTATGAGTAGCGGTAGATGCCGTCATTCTGATACAGCATGGGAACGTGGAGCCGACGTCGATGGATGATCCAGTAATCGGAGATCTGCAGGTTATCATGAGCATCGTCATTGATACTAAACGTCACGAATCACTCGGACGAGAATCTACTCACCATGATGGCTACCACAGGGGCAAGTACAATAATGTACCCGCTGAGAAACGTAGTCAGACTCTTGGCACTAGCCTGGATCTTCCACGGACAAGTCGCCCAGCCTCCAACGAGAGCGGTGACGACTGCACCTCTGCGAATGTTTAACCATCGTGGCAGAAGAAACGCGAGATCATTGCTCGTAGCGATAGAATTTGTCGAAATGTTCGTGCCCAACGTTGCCAGACCAAATGCAAAGGCACAGAAGAATGCGGCAGCACGGTTCGTCCACAGACCGATAATAGAGGTTGGGTCCCAGTATAGAGTACCATAGATGGACTGGCCCGCAGACGCAATGACTATGCCAATAAATGAGAATGACCAGTAGACGACTGGGATGAAGAGGAGTTGCCAGTATGCCACCGAAGCCTTGTTTCCGTAGCGAGTGAGGTCCGACTACGGTAATGGTATCAGTTAATATTTCTAGAAATCAGGTCACATTTTAGGGGTCCTTCAACCTACAATATTTAATGCGAGTGTAGTCTTCCCACTGACAGCCACGTTGATACTCATCACCCAGGCCCAACTTTTGGCATTGCCGGATATGCTTGCAGGTTGCGAGAAGATAGGTCCGACACCGCCGGTCTTGACGGCCCAGCCAAGCATAGCAAAAGCGGCAATCATAGCGCATACTGATTTGATCAAGAACAGCCACTTCATCTTTCTTGGGTTGATCAGTAACAGAGGGAACTGGACTGCATGGTGGATCAGCTGGGCAGCTTCCTCATAGAGACATTACCAACTGTCTCAAAATTACTCACAGATCCAAAACACAAAGTAAGCAATTATCTTATTGCTTGAAATACTTGAAGATACTGCCAAAGTGTTTGGAAGCTCTCTCAGGCTCGGCCAGATGGACTCTAGCATGATGAGCATGCAGGACGCGCCAATGTATGTGTTGATGCTGCAACAATTGTAATCAGCATCTTGTGCCGTTATCACCTCACATTCAACCATACGAGATGTCACATACCCAAAATAAATCAAGCCAAGTACGAGTCGAGATACTACGGCAAAATACGAAAAATAGAAGCCCATTGATGCTCTCGAGGCAATCGAGAAAGGAATATGCTGTTTGGCACCAATGGCACCATTCAAGGCCACAGTCGTCGCGATAAGAGCATTGCCGATCGCACTATTCATCAAGAAGATTAGCGAGTGTGTTCAAAGTTCAATGTGTCTCCTTGAATTACATTGCCGCAGATGCTTCACGCCAGCTGAGTCCCAAAGCCAAAATCGACCCGGCCTGCTGCATTGTTCCCACGTTTGCACCGTCTGCCAGCCACAGCCAGAGGTAATCAATTTCCCTCCAGGTCCTCTTATCAGGCGCCACCACGTCAACGTCTTCGTTTGACCATCCGTCACTCGTTGCGAGGGATGCCCGCGGTGTCTCGAGCCTCCAATAACCCAGACTCAACCAGGTTTTGGGCTTGTCACCGGCATCGAGGACGGATGGCGTGTCCATTGTGAGAAATATCGCTGGAGAGTCTGCTTGAAAAAAAAAGCAAAGCCCACTGATATTGAAAAACGTTGTTATGCTGTCATGTATGGCTCATCCCGTTGATATGTTGCGAGCCCCTGGGCTGATCTGATTCTGGTGCAATCAAATCTGGGGCAGCTCGCTGATGCCGGTTCCGCCGAACCGGCAACAAGTTGTGTAACCACCAGAAATCGACAAGCGCATCATCTCACCCTGCATCAACCATCAACTCGCCTCAGATATAGCTGCTGATGAGGCATCTGATCAAATAATGGCCCCTGGCTTCGTCTCACTGGGCATGGTTGTCCATGACGAGCTGCGCTTCCCGCACGCGCCAACTATGCACGACGTTCCTGGTGGCTCCGGCGCCTACAGCACGCTGGGTGCACGATTAGTCGCGGGCGCAGAACGAGCCCATGAGGTTGGCTGCGTAATCATGGCAGGCGATGACTTCCCCGTAACGACACTGGCCCAATTTGAAAGTTGGGGCGTGGAGCTGGTGGTGTCGAGGAAGACGGGGAGACAGTCCACGCGAGGATTGCTGGTGTATGAGGACAAGGAGTTCGGAAGTAAGTCGATTATTCACTATGAATCGTGAACGTGACTTAACTCGTACTATGTAGAGAAGACGTTTCAATACACGACAGAGCGGCTTCAGCCGATGCCGAGCGATCTGGTTTCATCACCTCTGCTGAGCTCCACAGCTTTCCACCTCCTAGCGAGCCCAGATCTCGCTAAGGAACAAATTCAACAGCTTCCCAGCCTCCGTGAAAGCAACAGTATAGATGCTCGTCCACTCCTTGTCTGGGAGCCATTACCAGGTTCCTGTAAGCCAGACCTGAGGGACGACCATTTCGCCGTAGCGAAGCTCGTCGACATTTTCTCACCTAACCATCTTGAGTTGCAATCACTCTTCAAAGATTCCGAAAAGCCTTACACAGACAAGCTGCTCGACCGCGAGTCGCTAGAGGAATACGCCGGAAGGCTCCTCGACGGGGGCATCGGCCCGGACGGCAGAGGCGCTGTGGTTATCCGCGCTGGCGGGGATGGCTGTCTCGTTTCTTCGAATTCAATACCCGAGCGACATCGCTGGCTTCCAGCCTTTTACGACAGCGACTCTGTAGTTGTTGATGCAACTGGCGCTGGCAACACCTTTCTCGGGGCTCTTGCCTTTGCCATGTCAGTCCGTGGTCACAACGTCATCGAGGCTTCAGCCCTGGCGTCCGTGGCGGCTAGTTTCTCACTCGAGCAGATCGGGCTGCCCAGTCTCTGCGAAAAAGGTGAAAGCCGGGATCATTGGAATGGAGATACATTCGCTAGGAGGTGCGAGATTTACCGGGCTAAAATTGCACATCCCATGTGATGTAGCCTCTTTAGTAGTATGGCCTTAATCAAAGCCTCTAGAGAAACTCCGTCATATCACACAGCAAAAAGGCTTGACCTTGGGGTCTTCGAAAGATCGGAGTCCGGCCTCGATGCGGCTATTGAAGACGATGTAAGGGATTGCTGTGCTCCAGACAAAGCCAAAGGATCGGATAAAGGAGTACGTGCTTGTTGCGGCTGTATTGTCGCCTTCGGGTAGTACTGTCTGGATCGCGAGAAGTTGGGTCGTCAGAGGGGGACCAGCGCCAATACCCGTGAGGATCTCGAACCAAGCCCAGGAAACGGTACTTGTGGAGGGAGACAGCATCGAGAATATAGTGTATGAGATGGTAAGAACGCCGAATTCGTCCCAGTGAAAGGGCTTGTAGCGGTTCAACTTCGTGGGTATAGCGCGTTCGAAGAGGGATAGTGAGATGTTTGTCTGTCCTCATACCACAAGCACGACTACTAACGCCTACACAGCAAGATTTGCGCGGAAATAGTCGAGGGTAGCTTGGCCCGAGCCACCGGTACCTCGCAGAGAAGCAGCTCGAATGAATCACTGGTCACGTAGACCCTTCCCACCATTTACTTTTCAATTTCTCGCCGAGATCATCAACAGGCCAGCCAGCCCGTTGGCGGCAGCTAGCGAGCAGATCCAAGACTGTGGCTCTCTGGCCACCGTCTTCTAATGGGCCACCGGCTATTGTTTTCACGAGGAACAATTCAGCCGAGAACGAGATTTGTGACCGGAAACGTAGCCGCAGCAGGGGACATACCAATGAACAAGCACTGGGAGCACATGACGCTCGAAGCGAAGTCGGTCAAAGTCATTGCAATGCCGCATACTGCGTTGATGCATTCTCTGAGGCTCCTTCGTTGTTGCGCATATACCTCGGGGCCGCCCAGCATGGGCTGATGGAGCAGCAATAGGATGTGCGAACAATGATACAGTTGCATCGCCACGGCTGTGCCAGACACGTCGTCAGAGGTGAAACACTCCCAAGTAAATGACGTGGCGATCAACTCACCGAAAGCTGTTGGATGGATCCAAATTGGCTCGAACGCATCTTCAGCCGATCGCGGCTGTGGTAGGGGTTCAAACTCAGCAGTCAAGTACGTCTTCCAGTCTTCCAGCATACCTCTGAGCTCCGCAGCTCTGGCTATCCGGGCTAAGGGCTCCATCGCGCCGTCCTCCATGTTCTCTCTCGAGCAATACCCTACCACCTGCGCAAACAGGTACACGGACCGAGCGGCTAGGTCAAACGGCTCCAGGTCTCGAAAGGTCCGGACTGGCTTCCAGAACGTGAAGGGCCTGCGCCTCTCGCGGTACGCAGCCCACACATCCTGGCAGAGCCATGCCCACCACACGCCCTGACGCAGGCCCATGGAATCGCCGTGTATGACCTGCGAACGCTGGATGAGGAAGACGCCATGGAGGTGCCTCTCCCAGTCCTGGCTGGACCCGTCCAGCATTTCGTATGTGGATACAATGAGTGAGGTAGCGAGCAGCTCCAGGCTGGTTTTGTACGTATTGTACTGCATGGCCTTCTGAACGTAGCGCAGTGTCTTGTAGTAGTATGGAAGGGCATCGTTTGAATCGTAGAGGGGAGCCTCGTTGGGCTGACTTCTCAGAGATAGGTGCCGTGAGGAAAGTGCCCAGATGGCATTCATCAGTCCTACATTGTGCATCTAACTCCTTTTAGCGGCGTACTGCACGCGAGGATTTTGGGTGAGAGCACTTGCCGCCAAGTGTGGTACCAGAGTCGCAAAAGGTTTCCGTGGGTCGAACAGATCCAACTAGAATGATCAATTGATTTTCAGCGAAAAAAAGGTATTTTGAACGACACAGGAACACAAAGGAGCAGTGAAGCTCACCCATTGGCTCAGATTTCGCACAAAGTGCTGGAACAGCACGACCTCGGAAGAAGTGAGAGAGATAGGCGAGGCCGAGTGCCATTCCTTCTTCTCCAAGGCTTCGAATGCTATTACGCTGGGAGTCCGCTCTTGAAGAAGTGGATTCGACGACGTAGGCGACTTTCTGACCTCCTCGGCAACCGCGAATCCCCCAGTCAGTCCGTTACTGAAGTGATTCGGAGACTGCACAAACGAGTCGTCAAGTATGCCGATACCCTCCAAGTCTATATTGACGTCATCTGGATGGTCGGCTTGCAGAGCAGCGTCGTGTAATAGCAAGTCGACCCATATGGAGGTGGCGTTCTCCAAATTGGGCACAGAGGAGCTGAACGACGCTCGTGGTTGACGGTCTCGCGGGGTTGATGTATCGGCACAGAGCGTGGTGTGCTCGAGTTGTGGCTGTGGTGTTAAGAAGGTCGACTGCGTAGAGACATTAATGTGTGACAAGGGCGAGATGGCATCGTCATCCTCGAAGGCCGTAGTAGTAGACGCAGTAACATTGCTGCTGGCTGTGATTGTGTTTACTGGCAGACTATTGTGCTCATCTACGCGTGACCAAGACGGTTCTGGCACAGCTCCCTGGTCGTCGACAACTCTCGCGTTCTTGTCATGTTCGCGTGCTGTAGAGGGCTCCGTCAAATTGTCCAGCGCTGGTGGACTCGACTGTTCCTCTGTCCTGGATTCCGTGCTTGAAGGCTCACGCCCTTGCGAAGACTGGACAGGGCCGTATGCGCAAGACTCGGACTGTTTCGTCCTCGTGCAGCCTGAGCAAACCGGCTTCTTCTCGTCGCATTTGACGTGACGACGGCGACAAGTAAGACTAGTTTGACGTCATGTTAGAGAGGAAGTCAAATGCATCATCCAAACAACCACAGAAGGTAATGGTCGCCTCAGAAAGAAAATCGAAGAGAAGATGGGGGGGGGGATGCCTATACCAGCCTGTGGTCTTCCTCAGGCCCCGCCCTCTTGATTGCCTGCCCCTAGTAAAGGTGCGTGTGGGAGGCATATTACCTGGCCATCAAGAGGTGAAGCGTTCGGAGCAAGTTCCGAGTTTCATGTTGGAATGGGCTTGAGTCAATTGGCTCCCTACTGTGGTAGGTAAGGTACCTAAGGTATCATAGGACGCAGGTTAAGAAAGTGGTGGGATTCAGTATCCGAGACCGATTGGGTGTTGAAATACGCCTGCAGGCTTATATAAGCGAGTCCTCCTGACGCATGGCATAAATACGCCAGCCGTAGCCCTTTTGGGAACTTGGTCTGCGTTCCATCACCCCGATTAAAACGTCACGGCCACTTATTCAAGTCCTCGTCATCGATATATGTTGCGATTCAAGCTGAAAGAGACCCGACAATATACACTGAGGTCTCTATGCACTGACACGTTGACACTGAATTTGGGCGGTATCATGAGATAGGATGGCCATGAATCCACGGCAGGTAGCCTTTGATGGCTACCAGTACTTATTCCTATGTATCAATTGGCATTTCTGCGCTTCAAGTACTCTGAGTTGACAATCTACAGAGCTCAGAAGACATGGCATATGGCATCCAAGTGTAGCGAGTTGTGTGTCCCTGAATCACTGCAGGTGGACAAACATTCCACCATCTACCAACATCTGCGACCCAGTCATGAACCCACTGAGTTGCTCGCAACCCAAGAACACCGCCGGTCCAGCCAGATCTTCTGGTCTGCCCACCCGTCCCATTGGAATCCGATGTTCGAGGTATTTGCGCTTGACATCGTTTGCCATGTCGGCATCGGCCAGCTGTGTATGGATCGTCCCAGGGAGCAGCGCATTACACCTGATCTTATCCTTCGCAAGCGCAATAGCCATTGACTGAATCATCGAAAGAACAGCCGCTTTGGTTGGCGTGTAATGTACCTGAAGGCCGCCTCCTTGTAACGCGCTGATCGAGGAGATGCCTATTATTGACCCGCCGCGGCCTTGCTTCTTCATCTGACGTGCTGCCGCCTGGCATGTGTAGAATGTTCCGTTGATGTTGACTCTTATGGACTGGTCAAATAAGTTTTCGTCAATTCTATTTGAGGGAAAGAAATGAGCAGATTAGCATTTGTGCAATTCCCAATGTGAGAAGGAACAGAATTAGAGAAGCGGTGCAATTCTCACGAGAGGAACTCGCATGCTTTGAATATTCCAGCATTCGCAACAAATATATCAATGCCACCCCATTTTTTCACGGCCTCGTCGACCAGATTGTGTCCTGTTTCCGGCTTGGTAATGTCTCCAGGCACCTCAATGAGCTCTCCAGTCGGTAGGCCCTCGCTGGCGCCCCGGCTCTTGATTTCCTTTGCCGTTTCCAGTAGGCTGTGCTTGTGTTTTGCGTCCTGGGGGAGATCGAGGTGATTCACCGCGACATTGGCGCCTTGCCTTAGGTATTCCAACGCTATGGCTCGACCAATGCCTGTGGTGCCACCGGTGATGCATGCGGTCTTCCCACGAAGTAAACGCCACGGTGCCAACGCAGACATATTTACTCCTCCCGCCGTGAGAACTTCAGTAAAGACAGGTAAGATGGATTTAAGACACACTCTTGCTAAGCAGTCGAGCCGTCTCTTGTGCCGTTTCCACGGTCGATTTTCAAGAGCTCTTAATTCAAAGGTTGGGCCTGGCTCTGGAATTTGATTTCCACTCGCAAGAGCCAAGAAAATGCAACGCGCCTGGAGCAGACCGTGTAGCAGGCGGGGCAGCCCCGGAGCCGGCCCGCGTCTTGGACGTGGAGTAGACTCGTCACTCAGCTCGTCTCGAGGGCACCCGCGAATCGGAGCTGCAGCGTCTTCCCCAGAATTACCCCGTAATGGTCAACTACGGTGACCCCTGTTTTGAAAATGGGTCTATCTTCACCCATGGATCCCGCTCTTGAATATTGAAACTCATGTGTTGCTTCACAACACAATATGATGATTTATGCTTAGCTTTTGAATGTATCCCTTAATGCTCTAGGGTTCTAGCCTCCTCTTAACAAACGCCCCGTGCTGCACTGCCGCGGGTACGCGCGCCGCCTTGTATGACTTCAATGGGGCACAGGTACCATCGAAGACTGGACCGTGTCCATGCAGAGAAAATGCAATTTGCATGGAGAACAAGTTTCTCTTCCGAGTACTCCTTTAAATGAGCGAAATCGAGTTTAATTTCGTAAACCAACTTCAGTGACATTGGCAGAGCAATCATCTAGCGGTCTTGTCATCGAACCAAAACCTGTCCTACTCGTGGTGCAATGTGGCTGGCTCCGCCAACTTAGCCTCCAGATCTTCACGACCATCAGATCTCGCAGCGCCGCCAAGGCCAGGGTTTTGCTCTTTCAGCATCGCAAATGTCTTCTCTGCGTCCCAAGCCCACGGAGTATCAGCAGCAAAGAGCAAGTCCATCTCTTCCAGTGTGCGCTGATTAGATTCGGGATAAAGCGCCCAGACTACGGCGTTGTTAGCGGTCTCGTGCACACATGCATATATCTGGGTATCCCGTCACAGGCTCACCAATAGGAATGCTAATGATGTTGACTGCTCCAAAAATGTACATCATCTTCTCGCTTATGGCGCTGACAATATACGGCAGAACTAGAGTCAGTGTGCTAGCAGGGCGTCAACCTTTTGTACGGGGCAAGAAGCCGTCGTGTGGATTGTGGTTATCACACTTACCCATTGCCAATGCTCCAGCCAACGACTCCAAAGCTGTTTCCCTTGGCTCTTACCTGCAGAGGAAATATCTCTGCTGGGTATAGCCATGGTACGGTAAGCCAAGTGGCACCGAAGACGAAGGTGTACACAAATACGAAGGACGCCGCAGCAGCACCCCATTGATTTGCGATGTCGACATTGCCTAGAGCTCTTGCATCAAGGCCAGCTCGTGAGAGGCCACCGACCAGGAACATGGCGATACCCTGTCCGACCGACCCCCAGTATAGAGTCCAGCGGCGGCCGATTCGATCGATCGTGAAAACGCAGATGAGTGTCGCAAAGGTGTAGGTTATGTTGTTAAGTCCAGAGACCCATTGTGACTTATCGGAATTGAAGCCGGCGATGCTGAAGATGGCTGCAGAAGTCGCACAAGCAAGTCAGTAAGAGTCGAGAAATCGATCAAAGGAGATGTTTCAGGGGTATGGATGCAACGTACTCGGACCATACATGGTGACGCCGGCTATGCCAGTCCAGCACTGCATGATCTGGAGCCAAATCACCAGCTGGACCCGTCGGGCCGTGTGCAGCTTGCCGGACCTGAGGCCGAAAAGCATCGCAATGTATGAGGTTCCGTCCGTCTCTTTCTCCAGCTGCACAACCCCTTTGATATCAGCAAGTTCGGCCTCGGCGAGTCCAGCGTCGGGTCCAGTCGTTCCGCGAAGACGCTGCAGGATATAGAGCGCCTCGTCGTCTCGCCCGACTCTAGCCAGCCATCGTGGAGACTCTGGAAACAGCCAACATGTGGCAAGCAGCAACAGGAGGGGTATGATCTGGAATGCAACTGGAAAACGCCACCGGAATGGCGAGTTCCCGTTGTCAATAAATCGCACGGCATAGCCGAGCCAGTAGGCAACAACGACTCCGAATATGTTCAATGTAAACTCCATCGCGATGAATGTTCCTCGAGAAGTATAATCTGCCAATTCGGAGGCCCACGCGGGGACGATGCCGTTCAAGATGCCGGTTCCGATACCGTTAACGAGTCGCGCGCAAATCATCCAGCTGGGGTTCATGGCCGAGCACTGGAGCGCCGCACCGAGGATTCCCCAGAGTGCACCGGCCCCAATCGCTTTGATTCGCCCGTAGCCGTCTCCCAAGGAGCCTCCTATGAGGCAGCCTAGGAGGGTTCCAAGGTAGTAGACACACATGATGCCTCCTTGGAGGAGAGTGTTGGTGATTACGGGGTTGCCTTCGTCGGTAACATGGCCGAGGCCCATGAGGTCGATGTAGTGCTTGGACTCGTTGACGCCTCCCATCATGCCCTGGTCGTAGCCTTGGGGCTGTCAGTCGTTCCAACTCCAACACATCTCACAAAGAGCACATTCTACACAAGCTTACCGAAGAAGAAGATGGACAATCCGGCAAGGGAGTTGATGGCAACGAGCAAAGCTTTCTTTTCAAGCTTGCCATGTATCATCCATCGGTGTCGCTGATCCATCGTGTCGAGTCCTGTCGGAGCCTGTCGAATCCGGACAATCCCCTGCTTTTCGTCTCTCCAATAGCAACAAGAATAGCAGAGTTAATCAAAGTACAATTAAAGCGTGTTTACTTGGAAAACAAATGGTGTGTAACATCAGAGCAGTGCAGAGTATTTATGTTTCACTACGGAGGTTTATTAATCTCAATTTTAGCCCAGACATCTGAGCCCGACTAAGAACAACCAAGTCATATTTCCCCAATGGCGCTGCAGTCATGCAAGGCATCACCCAAAATCCCTAGAACATTTTCCAGCGTTGCCAATAATGCTCACACGGCTGTGGCCCTGAGGTAGCATGGTTCAGCAAGGAGGCATGGGTCTTTGCGGAGCAATTCCTGGGGCAACATCGACAGAGCCGTCACCTCCGGGCACGAGCACTGGACCCAATGGGGGATCGACGGACAGAAGCGCGGGGAAATGTCCGAAATGTCGTATGAGACACGTTTTCCCAAAGCTTTGTCTGCTCACGAAGCGAGTCAGCCCTCGAAACGATGTTCTCATCTTGCTAGGCTCTGTTCCTCTAGCGGGCCACTTTTGTGCTCGTCTCGAGGGCAAGGCTTGGCACAGTCATGCTTCGCGTCTTGAGTAACAAGCTACTTGGTAGATGGCGTGGGGAACTTGACAAGAGAGTGGCAACGCAGAGGTTTTAATGCCATGACATTTCCAGAAAGCAATGCTAAAAAGAAAAAGAAAAAAATAAGCGGTAGCGAAACACACAACACGTACAGCTTCGTTACAATTATCGGCTTTGGAAAGTATGCACACAGAGGAGCGAAATTCTTGCGAATTATAAAGAGTTTAGAAGAACCGTATTAAAGTAGCCAAATAATACATGCTTCTATACTGCAATGTGCTTCTCAGGGGGTTAGATCTAATATGCACAGTCGTGCTTTTAACTCTCTGAACGTTTTTCTATACTCTGCTAACTTCCATACCTAAAGAGGCTGCTTTTATAGCAGAAAATAAATAAGCCGATTCGGTAGATATTAATTAACGCAAACCCGGCTGCCAGATCCCTATTAGTCTTCCAAAGAGGTACCGCAATACCAATCAACTTCTCAGTATTTATAACTACCTGATAGTTTCATACTCACGCCTTGTTAGATTCTCTGGTATTTATTGTGCTACAGTCGACCATAGGGCCATCTCCTAGCAACGATAACCTTCGTCATATGCAACATTAGCTCACCTCGATACTAGCAAGCTACCTATTTCTTTCAGCGACAGCCCGAAGAAACCACCTGCTACACTTCAGAGACCAGGATCACTGAAGCCGCTGAGTCCAGTGATCTTGCCGTGAGGAGGGCTGGAACATGTGCCAAGTCGAAAGACACGCCACTACCAACGACAACGATGCCAGCGCGAAGCTGATTTTTTCAGCTCCTGTTTGAAGCTCAACTCTTGATCATTACTGACTGCAGAGCACTTCTGTATTATCACTGAAGAGAAGCATGCTTTCAGAAAGACGAAATTAATACCAACCAGAACTACATTGCCAGGCCGAACATCACATTTCCAATGTATACCAGGTCGCTGTTTTCGTCGGCCCCGACACATGAATTTGAGGCGGACAAGGAGCGTGGGCAGTCTGGTGCGATGCTCGTCTTCATGCTCGCTAATAGTGCCCCCTCTCCAGAACCACCTCTTCACATCCAACAAGTGCCCACACACACGACTCCTTCGTCCATCAAAACAGAATTTGCCGTCAGACGCCTCGCATTCATCGCATCAGCCCTCGGACAAGGCCAACTCTGTAGGCTAATGCCTCGCCCCCGCCGAACGCGTGATACTAACAACGAATTATTCCGAGGAGTTGTCTCATCAACGTCGCCGTTGGCTGGCGCAGAGACAGCGGATTCGTCATCCTCGTCAGACATGAACAAATTACCTAGGTAATGTCCCTCGTCAACCATTACAGTTGCCGCACAAATTCAAGATAGCCGATCTTTCTGGCCTTGAGGCTGGCGTCTCAGAAATTTACATGCCCAGTCAGGGCACAGAAGCTTGTTTCCCTTGTACAACTTCTTCAAAACTACCTCACGGAACGTGAAGCCAGTCACTGTTGCAGAGTGATCACAAATACCGTCCAAACTTCGCCCACAATCTCAGTGATAGGGTTTCTCGAATCACGTCTTTAGCTCTCGCCTAGAGATATGAGACACGTCGATAAAGTGAGTCGTCCAAGTCACAATCTTGACGCCACTTGCCCAGGAACTCATTCGATGAGGTGAGAACGCTCTCCGTCCTCTTGAACTGCTGCTACTTCTATTTAAATGGAGCTTCTTGGGACTTTTCTCAGTGCAAATTCTCAAGCCAAAGCAACTCCTTCCATAAACGGACCACCAGAACGTATTCCAAACACCTCGACAAAACAACAATTTCACATAATCCTTGATCGAAAAGCGCTATTCCATCATGTCGTCCCAGACTCACAGGGATCCCCTTGGTCTGATCGAAAATTTTGGAAGCATTCCAGGTGGTGCTTCGGAAGGTAAATTGACACTTCTCAGACGGAGCCTCATAAACTGACCTAATTCTGAACAGACAAGGTCCCAAATAAGGACAGTGAAGATTCCCTTGCTGCAACAAAATCAACGTCAGCCACTACGCATACTGACTCCACCGCGAGGACCTTCCCTCGATTCCGCGAATTGCCTTCACAAGTTCGAGCAAAAATATGGAGAATGGCCTGGCCCTCGCGCCCACTCAATGTGTTTATTAGCAAACCCGCACCCAAATTTAACATCTGCAACAGTACTGAGCGTTGTGCGTGTTGCAAGGCCGCGGTTTCTAGACCGCGGACCCGCGCTCCCGCGATGATGTACGCTTGCCGCGAGGCCCGACGCGAAGCACTACAGATTGCGAAGCACTTGTCGACGTGGTGCTGGGAGCTGCAGCTGCCCGTGTGTCTCTCTCTGGCCTGGAGCGAGGCCCAGTTGCAGAAGTATTTCGACGAAGTGTGGTACAGGGACGAGATGCTTCGTCTAACAACGTGGTTCAATCCGACTGTCGACTACGTTTCTCTGTGCTCGGAGTCGGTTCTGCGTATGTCGCAACAACCCGGCCCACCAAACCACGATGATGCCTTGCAAGCAGCCCTTGATCCTGCGGTGGCTCTCATGCTCCCTGCATGCCTTTTCAAACAACACGAAATGCTGGAAACTGAGTTTGAGTTTCTGAGATCTGGGCTACGGACTCTCTACCATCGATACCTCAAGACAAGGGACCATATCTACATCTCCGAAGGTGTGACGCAATTCCTCTTCACTGAAGAAGGTCTGCAAAAGGCCGTTCAAGAAGGCCTATTTTCAGGTGTAGATGAAGACTCGCGGCTAGTTGCTGCCAGTGATACCGGTCTCATCAAGAAATACGATGCTTTAAGACACTATGACCACCAGCACACAGACATCAAGTTCATCGAGACCCTAAGAATCTGGTGGGATACTTTCAACAGATGGCGTACCAAGAGATCTCAAGCTCGAAACGTCCTTCGTGAGGGTGAAGACCGTGTCAAATCGACATCAACTGGGGTCCCAGCCGTTGTTTTCCCCGTTTCGGTGTCACAGATGTTGATGATAAAGATGGCAGACTTCCTGATGTGGGATCAGGGCCTCGGCTTCGGAAGAGGGCCAGAGATCATGGATTCGACCGGCCATCTCAGGAAAGACCACCCACTGGTACAGGAATATGGATTCAAATTGCCAGACTTCACCCCGGTAATCGTCTACCAGAACATCCCGCGACAAATGCCTGATTGCAGCGCCATGTTGAACCGACTACCAGACATGCGTGTCACGATGCCGGGGGAGAATCTGCCAAACATGGTGCTATTCATGCTTCGATGGAAGAATCGTTTGTTGAGTCTCTTGCGAAGATCTCACTAAGTTCTGCATGGACAGACAAGACGTGTAGGGGCTCATGTGGGTAGTGCCCTGGATAGGCCGAAATGAACGCGCACAGGGGATGAATGACTGGTGGTCTATGTTTTGGAGATGGCAAAGGCATCGTATTTGGACGTAAACAATTTCGCATGGTGTTTTGCGTCAGACTAGTTCCTTTTTTGATTTATTAGAAAAATCTTCAGAGTGATCTCAATTCTCTCACAGGCGCCCATTGATTACTTCTTCTGTGAGTCGAGGCACTTGAATAAGACATGATTTCATTAAAGGCGAGTCTGGGATAATTTGCTTCATCTCTCCTCACTGGACGCAAAGATTGACATTCTCTCATACTAGTTGAGCACTCAGTAGGCTCAGGAGTCTAGATCTCATGGGGACGGCTATGAATCTAACAGCGATTGAGAACTATGAAATAATTGGGTTTCTTGCACCGTGTTGGATGAAATCTTTCACCATCAATTGCCACTTCTTCCCTCACTCATTCCTGCTCGCTTCCTTCGGCCCACGAAAGAACGTCCCAAGGTAACTGTTGAAATCGCTGAGCTCCGGTCACACGCGGACAATTCTGATATGAGCATGGCAACTACATTGTGCTACAAGAAAATTCGAAATGCAGATGACAGAAGCCAAATTTCGTTGGATGTTCGATGTCGAGGCTTTCCTGTGCAGCCCCGAGCATCAAGAATAACTGGTTGTCACAAGTGTCCACACCAGCAGGGACCATAGAAACGGCGATGGAGTGATCGCGTAGTTCTGATTACGTGGCGAGGGGGCTTTTCATAGTGTTGGAGCTATGATCAAGGAGGGAGACCATGCTATGAGGACTTTGTGCGGGAAGGGCTTCAAGGTGGCGGACGAATGGCCAGAGTGGGGAGCCTGAACATAGAGACGACACAGCCACTTCGAATGAAGCTATCATTCTTCGTGAGCAAGGGAACAGCAAGTATGTCTTCAAAACGTGAAATTCATTATCGTCTACTAGGATTGTTCTGAACAGAGGCAATCCTTTCCTCTCTTGAGATACTACTACAGTACATCCAGGCTGAAAGACGACATTACCGCTCTTAGCGACCTGCCAGTATGAGTGTCAAAACCCGAAGAAACCCGTGCCAAACTCCTGTAACCACTTTTTAATGCGATCAACTATCCTTCATTTCCCAAGTGCCCGTTCCATGATCGAGTGATTTAGTCAACCTCCTCCATGGCGCTGTCGCCAGTCTCGGCGGCAGGCGTGGAGTCAGAGGCGGCGGGAGCATCAGCGGCAGCCTCAGGCTCATCATCCAGGTTCAGACCCAGAGACACGAGCTTGTGGATACGCTCGGCGAAGCCAGCAGGCTCGTCGATGGTGAAGCCAGAAACCAGCAGAGAGGTCTCGAACAGAAGCTGAACGATGGACTTGACGGTCTTGTCGTTCTCGCCGTCGGCCTCGACCTTCTTCTTGAGCTCCTTGACGATGGGGCTCTTGGGAGAGATCTCGAAGGTCTTCTTGGAAGACATGTAACTGGACATGGAGGTGTCACGGAGGGCCTGGGCCTTCATGATACGCTCCATGTTGGCAGACCAACCGAACTGGCCAGTGCGGATGGCGCAAGGGGAGCCAACAAGCTTGTGGGACACGACGACCTTCTCAACCTTGTCGCCAAGGACGTTCTTGAGAGCCTTGGTCAGGTCCTCGTACTCCTTCTCCTCCTCCTCACGCTGCTTCTTCTCCTCCTCGGTCTCCTCAAGCTCGAAGTCCTTGGTGATGTCGACGAGCTTCTTGCCCTCGAACTCCTTGAGCTGAGTCATGGCGTACTCGTCAATGGGGTCAACCAGGAACAGAACCTCGAAGTTCTTGGCCTTGAGAGCATCGAGGAAGGGAGACTTGGCAACAGCGGCAAGGGACTCGCCGGTGATGTAGTACATGTTCTTCTGGTGCTCGGGCATGCGAGTGACATAGTCGGCCAGAGAAGTCTGCTCGTCACCAGACTTGGTGGAGTTGAAGCGCAGGAGTTTGGCCAGGATCTGGCGGTTCTGGGAGTCCTCGTGGATACCGAGCTTCAGGTTCTTGGAGAAGGCAGTGTAGAACTTGTCGAACTGCTCCTTGTCCTCGGCGATCTCCTGGAAGAGCTCGAGAGCCTTCTTGACGATGTTCTTCTTGATGACCTTCATGATCTTGTTCTGCTGCAGGGTCTCACGAGACAGGTTCAGGGGCAGATCCTCAGAGTCGACAACACCCTTGACGAAGCTGAGCCACTCGGGAATGAGCTCGGTGGCATCGTCGGTGATGAAGACACGGCGGACGTAGAGCTTGATGTTGTTCTTGGTCTTCTTGGTCTCGAACAGGTCGAAGGGAGCGCGCTTGGGCACGAAGAGGATGGCACGGAACTCAAGCTGACCCTCGACAGAGAAGTGCTTGACGGCCAGGTGGTCCTCCCAGTCGTTGGACAGAGACTTGTAGAAGGCAGCGTACTCCTCCTGGTTGATGTCGGAGGGGTTGCGAGTCCAGATGGGCTTCTGCTTGTTCAGCTCCTCCTCCTCGATCTTGGTCTCCTTGATCTTCTTGGTCTTGGGCTTCTTCTCCTTGTCCTCCTCCTCGTCGTCGACCTCCTCGATCTTGGGCTTCTTGTCGTCGCCCTCCTCGGTGGTCTCGGTGGCCTCCTCATCAGGGACCTCCTTCTCCTCCTCCTTGGTGACGTGGAGGTAGATGGGGTATGAGATGAACTCGGAGTGCTTCTTGATAACCTCCTTGATCTTGGACTCGTTGAGGTAGTCAACCTGCTCATCCTTCAGGTGGAGGATGATCTTGGTACCACGGCCGAGCTGCTCGCCCTCGGTGTCGGTGGTGATGGTGAAGGTACCACCGGCGCTGGACTCCCAGACGTACTGCTCGTCGTCGTTGTTCTTGGACACGACCGTCACGCGGTCGGCGACAAGGTAGGCAGAGTAGAAACCAACACCGAACTGGCCAATCATGGAAATGTCAGCACCTGCGGTCAGGGCCTCCATGAACTGCTTTGTGCCAGAGCGGGCGATTGTGCCGAGGTTGTTGACAAGGTCCTGCACGCGAGTTAGTAATTTGCTATTTAAAGGCGGTTCCAGATAGCGGAGTCGTAACTTACAGCCTTGGTCATGCCGATACCAGTGTCACGGATGGTCAGGGTCTTGTTCTCCTTGTCGGGGATGATGTCGACACGGAGGTCCTTGCCCGAATCCAGCTTGCTGGGGTCGGACAAGGCCTCGTATCGGATCTTGTCGAGGGCATCTGATGCGTTGGAGACGAGCTCTCGCAGGAAGATCTCCTTGTTTGAGTAGACGGTGTTGATGATCAGCGACAGCAGCTGAGAGATCTCAGCCTGGAACTCGAAGGTTTCGCCAGACATCTTGAAGGTTTCGTAACGTCGTCAATTACTGGAAAATTGAACAGTCAGCGAATGCGGTTTTCGTTTGTGCGAATCATCAACGCAATTAAGAATGGTGTGGTGCAGTGCGATGCAGTTGAAGGTAGCAGCCAATGTAGAGGGGACGGGGATGGTGGGTCGCTATGGAAGCGAGAACAAACGGAAGCCTTGTCTGTTTGCTCAAAAGTCTTCTGCTCTCGGCAATCAAAATCCACGGCGGATAATATTCCAGTAGGGAGATGCAGAGCGCATGCGTTCCAAATCACGGAGAGCTGGTTGCGCTCTCCCTTGTGGAACTATCTGCGAAAGGCTCGAGGCTGGGGAAATCTCGCCCAAGTGCAGGGCCAGGCTGAAGGCGGGGATGGGAATTGTGAAGCTGATTCAGGCTGGTGGTGGGGTCTTGTTGTGTGCTTACCTTTGGGTATCACTGAAAGCGAAGGGGAAAGAAAAGTTTGCCAGATCGAATCTTGCGATGCGATGTCTGAGAGGGAAGAGAGAAGAGGTTTTTTGGCAGTTGATGAGGACGGGAAGTGGTGGAATTTGTGTGGTTGGGAAGAAAAGGTCGGCGTTGAAGAGCAGCAGGCAGAGGGGAGCTCAAATACGTACATGGAGGCTTTGCCCATGGAAATTCTAAGAGTTTCTATGGCGCCTTCCCCGTTTTGATTGGTCCGACAGGGGTGTGTGGACCCACTATGTTCTGGAGGGACCCTGCAAATGCAAAAATATCGATACGTCTTGCTCGCCGCAGCCGTCCGACCTGCAGAGGTCAGAAATCCGAAAAGAGGGGCAGATCGGATCTGGAAGAGGGTCTATTCCTGATCCAATGGCCATGGAACTGTCCATGGGCGTCGTGGAATGATCTGGGGCGCCGTGGATAGGCTCAGAATGCCCCAGAAGCTGCCCGTTTGCGTTCACAGCTCTGCACTACAGCGGCAGCCTCACCTTGGACTCACAGTAGCTACCCTGGGGTCAAGGGCCGCAGCTCGGTCCGTGCCACCTCCCCTCTGCCTAGCAACCGAGATGGGGAAACGAGCACCCCCCTGCTGGGAATCTGCAACGCCCCGTTGTCAGCCTGCCACCTATACCCAATCACAGCAATTTGCCAAGCTTTCCCAAGCATTTCCTCAAAGTCATCACTAACAACCCAGAATTCCAACTTGAATTTGACACCGCCGGAGGCCCCCAAGCAGAGCTTTGGAATCGCGCCCTCGAGCCCCGTAAACGAACGGAGGTGTACAGAGAGGGTCCCCCCGAAGGGAGGGGGTGCCTTGTACCGTAGTGAGAGGGGCGACGGGCAAGACTTAAGCGAGAGATGCGTTTTTGTTATGGATTGTGTTCTGTTAGAGAGCGAAAACTGGTCTGTGCTTCTGGCAAGGGGGCGTTGCAGATTCCCAGCAGGGGGGTGCTCGTTTCCCCAAGTCGCCTAGCAACGCCCACCTGGGGAAGTGAGGCTGAAATGCCCCATTCGGCAGGCAGGCAGGCAACGTCCATCAACGAATCCCCGAAGTGAGGTAGCGGTCGTCATGTCTGCAATTTGATCATGTTGGGCATAGCCACGGACCATTGAATACTGCGAAGGTCATCCTGGGGACTTTTGCGCCTTGTAAGTCTCTTTGTCTACGGTTCGCATGCATGCACAACTAGGCTGATTGGTAGGCAAACTGGGGAGTAAGCCAGAGGGCTAAGATTGAGGCAGCTGTTACCTTGCATCAATCTGGGTCTAGGCATCTATCTACCTGCAAAGTATCCACCTAGGCATCTATCAGATCTAGGTACTTGAGTATGCTCAAGCAGTTGACGGAGCAGATGCATATGTTTTACTGCCTAGGCATGTACAGCAAAAGCCTTTTGCTGGCACCGCCAAGCCCTGCGTATAGAAGCTTCTCGTGCGGTATACTGTGGAATGCACGTACACTTCACAGCCTCTCGTGTAACTGCTCGAAAATTACTTCAATTGCTCATTATTTACAAGAAAAGATGTCGACAGCAATGTCATGACCCACTTGCTTGATGCCCACCGTCCACTTTGATCATATCCAGCTAAATTGCCCATCCAGAATCTTCTACGTGGTGCGGGTAGTACCGCGAACTAGCCATGTCCAAAGTGCATAGCTCTTCATGAGCCAGGGTCATCTAATGAGCATATGTCCCGACGGTAGATGAGCTTTCCAGCAATACTCGTATCGATGTTGCCATGATCAGGCAAGAGTCAATCCCGCCAGCCTGCCGACCCTTACTCATGTGGGTTGTGCCTTTCTACAAGCATCTACCAACAGTGCGGCCTTCGGTCATGGAACGTGTATCTTTCAGTGACAATTCATCCACGATCGTCGCTTTCTAAACCTCACAGGCTCCAGTAGTCAGTCATTGCCCTTCAACGCGGTTCTGAAAGCCTCCCATACAGAGCACGTCCCGTAGATGGCATGCACGCCTGGAAGCTCATTTGACTGATGGCTAGAGGGAAGGCCTGCTGCTCTCGGGAAATTGTTCGAGGACTCGAGATAGTTCTTGTAACTGCAGACAGTATCATGATACGAGGAGCTCTGTCGTAGTTCGATAGCTGTTTTTATATTTATTTTGAGGGTTTCAATCCCCGCTTATCTTTGCATGTCTGAAGTATTTCATGCCCACCCACGCGATCACTACCCACACCCAAGCCATCACACACGTCAAAATAATTAAGGCTGGATAATACCCCGTGATAGGCAATGTCGGGTCATCCTCGAGCTCGGGGGGTGCGTACGGCGTCGTGCCGACATCCCAGGCCCAGCTCCAGACGCTGAAGCAGGAGCCCATGCCTATTACAAACACCACCCATGTGACGACCAGAATCACCCACCCCCACCACTCCGTTTCTGAATAGTCCCAGTCATCGTCCGTAGGTAGCAGGGGCGTAGACGCCAGCCCTGACAGACTCAGAGGCGACCTAGCCCTGCTGATTGTCCGTCGGCGCGGCAGGGACCCAAAGTAGCCGTCAGACCCAGAGCTCAAGCTAGCTAGCTCGGGTCCCTTCCTGCTGCTCGCGTTCCTCCCTATGTGCAGCACGTCCTCGTCATCCGTCGTGGTATAGCTCATCGTGGGGCTTGTGGGCGTCGGCTCATCGACCTCGACTTTGGGCTTCGGCATGGTCTGGATAGCGGGTGCCCCGGGCGCCGCGTCGTCGCGCAACAGGTTGGTCGCAGCTGTGACAGCCGGCGCGTTGCGGCTCGCGTAGCCGTCCATCGAGGGCCGGGGCGTGATGTCGGATATGCCTAGCCCGAAGGCGCCGCCCTCCTCCGTGGGTGTGCTCATGCTATATGTCTCTGCCTGCTTCACATCGATGCTCAGGCTGGCGCGGTGGGCCTCGCGCCGTTCGCGCTGGGCGCCGCGGCCGAGGAGGGCCACTTTTCTGAGGGACCCGCGTCGGCGCCTCGTCTTCTGCTGCTGCAGGGCTGTGGCGATTGAGGATGGCGGCCGCGGGATGGGCATGTAGATGGTCGAGGCGGGCGATCGGTTCTCCTTCTCGCGCTGCTGGTCTGGGCCGTCGTTGTCGTGGTGTTCGGAGGGGTGGGCGCGCATGAAGGAGAGTTTGGAGAGGAGGCCGCCTCCAGAAGACATGCGTCTGTGTCCGGGGCGACTCGGATCTGTGGCACCAGCAGCACCTTGGTGGGTGTCTTGGGTGGTGGGTAGCGGTTCCATGATGGCTCGCACTCGGTGGCGGGCGCAGATGGTCCGCCCGTGCCGGACTGGCAGACAGCTTCAGACCACGGACCACAGACCACACAAGAGGGCTGATGTCAGATGTCAGATGTCAGAAATGGGGTCAAGAGAAAGCAGCTTGCGCCCCACATGTTTGGGATTGGAACATGTGAAAACCCAGGCGAGTGGTCAATTCTGGTGGAGGAAGATGGGAATGCCTGGGGCAGCACCTGCAGCCAGAATAATTGGCAGCATGGTAATCTTCGAGCACGATGGGGGGGTTGGGTGTGTGACCTGGATGAAATCTGCAACCAGGGAAAGCAAGCAGCAGCAAGCAGTTCAATGCGACTCTAAGTCCGCACTTATTGCACCTAGCTGCAGAACCAAATAGACTACAGTTAGGCTATCGCTCGGTACGTACCTTGTCTAAAATACTGTAATCCAAACTACCTCCAGCTAAACTGAGAATGCCTGCCGAGGGAAGACCTGTCAGGACCCCTGACTTAGCGGCTATCTTCCCCTGAATCCTTGCACCTGGCCGCGCTGGCCCAGCAGCGGACAATAAAAATGAAGTCAATGCACAAAGGGAGGCATCATCATGCCAGTGAGTGCCCACATTGCGCGGGGTGAGCGCGACGGACGTCGACGTTCGACCCCCTCCGTCCAGCCTCGCGGTCTGGGCCTGACTGAGCCTTGTCATACATGCATACTCTCTCTCTGTAATATTCGGATCTTCAACAGCACACAATTGATGATTTCTTCAACGCACACACAGCGCACAAGCTCCCGTCGCCTTGAACAAGCATACCTGCAGATCGCCGCCGATAGTTGCAATGCGCTAGGCTGGATCCAGCAGTTGGGCTGCTTCTTCCCAGGCCCACTAACCGATCGCGACCGCGACCGCCATCAAAGAGATAGATCCGCCACTGTGCCTCCTTTCCCGGTGCCGTCTCGCCCTCCTCGACAGGCACATGGCTTCTGGCCTGTCGTCAGCCCTCCCTCCGCCCTCCCCAACTCCTCCCCTCCTCATAGAGCCTCCCCCTGAGGACAACGACGTCGACGTCGACGCCGATATCGAAATCGACCTCGACTGCGCCCTCGACGTCCGCCCAGGTTCGCGTTCCAGCGCCACCAGCAGCACCGCCAATTGGAATGACATAGGCGGTCTTCTGCCCTCCCGGAACAACGCCGCTCTCCTTAGCCCCGACACGCCACGGAGCATTCGCCGACCAGCCAGCAGTATGTCGACCGAATCAGCCCTCTCCGAGAATGGGCTCGTCCCAGCCGCTCCGGCCCCGGGGCCCTTCAACTTCCAGACACAGTCCATGTCCACCTCGCCAGTGAGGTCGGTAAGTTGTCCCCCGCTCCCCAATTACACACATATACAAGCACAAAGATGTGCAGTCCGAACTTAAATGACGCTAACGGCGACGTGCAGAACATTGGCCAGCGTCGTGGTCACCGTTACAAGCACTCCTCCATAAGCGCTCAGCACCAGATCTTCCAAGAACCACCGCCGCGAGCGCCTCCCGTCCTCCCCGCCTCCCTACCCGTGCCCACGTTCAAGGAAGCCTGGGGCTCGATGCACAAAGACCAGCGAGCCCGGCTGTACTGGAGCCTGTGTCACGCCTGCGTGGCCGGATACGTCTTCTTCAGCGCGGGGGGCTCCCTCGCCATGACGGCCCTGTCCCACCTGGTCTTCTTCGACGTGGGCTCCGCCGCCATCTGTGTGTGCGTCGATGTGCTGGGCAACTTCGAGGTGTGGAGGCGCAGCTCAATACGGCACCCCTTTGGCCTGCAGCGCGTCGAGGTGCTTGCCGGCTTCGCCATGAGCGTCTTTCTTGTGTTCGGCGGGTTCGACCTGCTAAGCCACAATTTCAAACACGTCCTCGAGAGCATGGGCTCGCACGCGCCGCACCATCCACATGGCCATAGCCATGGGCACGGAGGAGGGGAAGACGAAGGCGTCGTCAGCGCCGGCACGGTCGACCTGGCCACCCTCGCCGCTGTGCTCAGCACCCTGGTCTCGGCGTACGGGCTCAAGAACCACGCGCGCATTCGCCGCGTCATGCAGCCAAGCTACTTCTCGTCCTTGCTGCCCGAGATTCTCGCCAACCCATTCCACTCGCTCACCCTCTTCTTCAGCTTCCTGATGCTGCTCCTACCTACACTGCCGGTAGGGTCCTTCGCCTGGATGGACAAGCTCATCTGCGTCGCCATCGCGGTGTCAATGTTCGTGCTCGGCATGCGCCTCGCCGTGGCTCAGGGGCTAATGCTGCTCATGTCATACAACGGCCGGCAGCACAGGTCGAGCATCTCTTTGTCTTCTGGAACAGCGACGACGACAGCCCTCGGAAAGAGCGGTGGTGCCGGCAGCAGTGACGCCGACGCCGTCGTGCGCGAGATCGAGTCCGAGCCCAACGTCGCGCGTGTCGAGGAGGCCCAGTTCTGGCAGGTCCATTATGGCCTGTGCATGGCCACGCTCAAGCTGTGCGTTGCTCGCGGTTGCGATGACGCCGCCCTGAGCCTGTTGCGCCAGCGCGTTGGTCGTATCGTGCAGAACAGGCTGGGCGAGGGGTATGGCAAGGGAGGGGCGCTCCGGTGGGAGGTTACGCTGCAGACGAGTACGGACGGCGCATGAGTGGAGCATGGGCCAGGGATTTTCATTTCTCTTTTATTCTCAAATTTTGGTAGCAAGCGTAGATTTGTACGAGATATCATCATGAATGACAATTTGCTCCCGTGATGGGCCAAAAAGACAATGTTCAAAGGTGGTCGAGCCCAAGAAATGGTCTCACGAATGAAGAGGACCTATCGCGTGACTGGCATGACATATAGCTGAGGATAACGGATTTCATACGTTCTACAGACTCGTGAGCCCAGACGACCACGCCATACATGTACGACCTTGAGGTTGATTTGAGTATCTCTCTATTTGCTCGCAGCTTCGAATGTATACATGTGGTGTAGGTAAAAGTAAGCTGGGTGGGGAGGAGTAGCCCAAACAATTCAATTCAATTCAATGAACGACGACCACCGGCCACAGAAACTCCTGCCCGCAAAAGAAAAAGGAATCCCCACTGCTGTGATGAGATGTATATATCATAAAGTCATGGCGCCCAACGAACCAACGCCAGGCAATCTGTTCTTCCCCGGACGACGAGCAGGGCAGGGCAGGCCTGCTAAGGATCTAGTTCTGATCAGTTAAAAAGTCAATCAGAACAGCCCCCACCGCCCACCCTTCTCCTTCCTGGCCTCCCGGTCCTTGGCGCCAGCGAAGCCGCCAGCGCCGCCGCGCGGGCCTTCGAGCTGCCTGAGGCTCTCCATCTTGTCGAGGACGAGCTCGAGCAGCTCCTTGCGGCGGATGACCTCGAGGTGGCGCTTGATCTTGGGGTCCTCCTTGGCGAAGCGCTCGATCTGGTCGTCCGAGAGGTGGCGGCCCAGGCGCGCGTCGAGCTCGCGCGGGAAGTTGTAGTAGAACTCGGACAGCAGCTCCACGTTGAGGAAGAGCACCGCCGTCTGCGCCAGCTTGGTCGCCGCCGCGTCCAGGAACACCTCCGGGCAGTAGTACTTGTTCTTCAGGTCCTTGCACTGCCGTGACTTGACCGCCAGCAGCCGCATGTTGATGATGTCTGCGCGGTCCCGCAGAAAGACTGCCTCGCGGCCTGTGTACGTGGTGTGTCAGCTTGAATGGCTCCGCTTCGAGGAAAAGTCAATTCTTTTTTGGGCGACTTACCCTTCTCCAGCAATGCGGCACTGAAACCGCCCGCGCCGATCCTTCCATCACCCTCGACGATGATATCTCCCTTTCGACACTTGTCCACAAAGGTCATGACCTCCTTCATCTTCCTGCGCCCGCCAACCGCCTTCTCGAGGTTCGTCATGGCGCTCTGGCACGCGTCCAGCTCGCTCTTGAGCACCCCGCCGACATGCTCGCGGCCGGCAGTCCATTCCCTGTCCTCGACGTCGATCTCGAACTTGTATGGCTTAACACAGTTCTCAACCTGGTCACTCGTGCTGTAGAATCTCTCATTCAGGATGCTCGACGCAGCGTTGGTGATGGCCTCGCGCGCAAAGGGGTGGTTCGCGAATGTCGACTGCGCAATCAGCTGCTCGATGTGTTGCTGGATCGTCGTGGCCACCGCACTGGTAGCCAGACGGCCCACTCCGAGCTTCGTGAGCGACGCTGTCGAGGCATCGAGCTGGCGGTGCCAGTAAGGGTTGTTGGGATCGGCTTTGGGTAGGTCCGCGAGGGTGTCGACCTCTGGTGGTGGTTGCGAAAGGTCGGTGATGGGCTTATTCCAGTAGCGGAGAGCTAGAAGATCTAGGACGCGCTGATCGAGCTCCTTCTTCAAGATCTCCTTCATTTGCGGGCGGCCGAACTCCTCGCTGAACTGCTTGAAAGAGTGCTTGAAGGCATCGAGACTCTCGGCCAGATACGACTCTGCCGACAGAGGGCGGTCATTGTACTGAACCTTGAATTCGTAGGTGGCCTCCTCAAGTTCCTGTTTTATGGCATCGTGTGTACTCTGCAGGCTGGCAGACATGGTCTGCTCGAGCACGTGCATCAACTTCTTTCGCAGCGTCAGCGTGCCCAGGCTGAGGCCAACATCCGGGCCGAATTCCAAGGGGTGGGATGAGAAAAACGCATTCTCGTTTTTGGCGATTGTCGTAGTGAGGTTGGCGCCCAATCCCTTGTTGAACAGCGTCTTCACGCCAGGTGCCCGAGAGACAACCCCAACATATCCAAGCCTGAGGGGATACTGCTTATCCGACAGTATGGCCGCTCCTCGTACGGGATCCACCAGATCCATCTTTGTGACAACGCCGATCGTCCTCTCGCCCCTTGGGTCTACCCTCCTGCTCGCTCGTAACGCTGTGGAGTTGGCCAGGTCGACATCTGCCGCAGATATTGCTAGGATGACATTGGGCGCTTGGATATATTTGTCGCACAGCTCAGCGATCTTCGACTTGAGTTCCAGAGGTTGATTTTGGCCAACGACCTGGATATAGCCCGGCAGGTCGATCAAAGACAGATCAGGCACACTAGGGGAGTAGATGCTCAGCCTGATGGGGTCGTCGGAGACACACTCGCTGTCCGGGACAGCCAGGTTGAGGTCGGTAAGTGTCCTTTGCACGGAGGAGAAGTCGGACGTCTTCAGGCCTAGATCCGGGAACTCGCCATACTCGGCCTTAGAATCAGGGGTGTTGACCAGAGTGAGTTCGATCGGCCGTCTTGTGACCATATTTGAGCCCTTGGGCAAGAACTCATGCCCGACGATAGCCTCCAAGACCGAGCTCTTTCCAGAGGATTGCGACCCGATGACAACTATAGACGGCAGCGTGAGGGCGCTGGACTGGCCGACGTTGGACAGGATATTCCGGATCTCGATCATCTTCTTGGTGAGGACCATCATCTGGTCGTCATTTGCGACTTCCTCCCCGTCTCTCTCGTCGTCCACAATCTGGGTCCAGGCGCCTGCTGCAGCCGCACCAGTCACGACCTTGCCAGACCTGCTGTGTTTTGGCGGCTCGTCTCCCGGGTCTGGTCCTCCTCTGCCCGTACCCACTTCCTCTTGTAACCGGAGCACCTTCTGCATCCACTCTGGGAGCTCAACCGACTCTTTCGTATTGTCCCATCCCCTCCCGATTTGGCTGGCAATATCCTTCGCGCCGCCAAAGATATCTGACGCGGTGTCGACGGCGGTCGCCTTCATGTTCTTGTACATTTCGGATGCCGAGTTGCTGACCTCTGTGCCCGCGTTAGCACCCAGATCCTCATTCCCCAAGGTTCAGGTCCGATCTTACGTATTGCCTGGTACTGCACCCACGCGACCCCGCCTATCATCAGACCACCAAACATGGCGGGTATCCTCGCGAACTTGACCAGCAGCCTGGGCAGGAGCCTCGCGAAGGAGGCGTTCCGCACGATGACAGCATTGTGGAATGCACTGCTGGGGGGCCAGACACGCTGCCTCGTCGCGTGGATCGCTGCGTCAGCGCGTTGAAGGCCGCCGGTGGGGAGTCGGAAGCGGTGGTAGTGTCGGACGGCGGCTTCAGGGAGGGCGGCGGCGGCGCGGCGCGTGGTAAGGGGCAGTATCCCCGCTGCCAGGAGCCGGCCACTCATGGTGGTGGCGGTTGAAGAGGACGCAGGGGGGTTGGAGATGGCATAAAAAGCTGGATACGGTGAACGTTGAGCTGGCCTGTCGACTTGGTTTCCTCGAGAAGAAGAGGCAGAGCAGATGTGTTTGGCAGTTGTAAAGTTGTTGCATGAACGGGTACAGCCAGCAAATGCGGTCACAAGTGGCGTGTGGAGCTACCCGCATAATACACAGCGACCGGGCAGTTATTACGCAGCTTCGATAGAACTACGGTGGGGGTCGGTGGATAGTGGACCTTTAGCACCCATTTTGGCGGGGCTCTCTCCTTGCCCTGGACAGCAAATATCATCATCCTAGGCTGGTCAGGCCTTTTATCTACTACCTAGGTGTCTCTGACGATAGTGATGACTTACTGGGTTGCTCTTTGAACATCACGTTGGTGTGGCTTTCCACATTTGCACGTAACAGCAGTACTGTGTAAATCAGCTGCCATCCCAGATAACCAGAAACCCATGCACGTCAATGCAAGCAGCCTTGCATTGCATGCAACCCTTTAGCTCAAGTGCTACTTCTACATGAAGTTTCACACACAGGTCTGCATATCCAGATTCAAGTCTGACAAGTTGCAAGTTCAAATTTGCTCTCGAACTCTGGCATGTCCAGATGTCGCTTTTACCCGTGTTAAACGTGTTAAACGGGGTGTGACATTTCGGCATTGTTGGCCTAGCTTATAGCTCCAGGGGCTCACCGGGCTGCTGGAAATCTCGACAGACTCGATATATTCAGCCTCAACCTCAGCTGGTTGCCAAAAAGCTAGCAACCTCCCCCCTCCTCTCTCTTCTTTCTTACACTAAACTCACTACAATTAATAAGAAGCATCGAATATTCGTACCCGCAAAATTAGATAATACATTGGTTAATAACATGCTTACCCACAGTCAATTCACATACAGACCAAGCACTCTTACACACCCAGACCTAATAAACCTAGATCTAGACCTAGAAAACCCAGGTGGGTATATGACTTAGCTATGGGTATGTGGTGTGTGTGCGGGTTGTATCAACGAGCAAGCTATGTACCGGTGTATCATCCGTTCCTGCGGGTGCAGATATCATATTTCTTCTTTCACCTGGAGCCTGTGGGTGCCTTTCCGAAGGGCTGACCTTGGGGGTATTCTATGGCAGAATATGTTTGAAACGAGCAAGCTGTAAGATAATTGTACGTAAGTGAGGTTCCTATAGACAAAACGCAAGGTCGGTGACAGGTGAAGAAACTTGATTAAGGAGAGCTGCTGCAATGTGTAGTAGCCAGTGAGGTACTGACTGTGCCACAGAAGTAGACTAGTCCTCCTACTGGGAATATAGACTGCCTCGTGGGAGAGAAAATAACAAACTCAAAAGAGGGGATCTATCACTATCACCTAGAGATAACGAGATCAAAAG